>VZRR01006234.1:233925-386012 GCA_013398015.1 Oreocharis arfaki | reverse complement strand
GCGCACAGAACGGTTTGGAAGGGACCCTAAAGACCACCTCGTTCCAGCCCCGCTGCTGTGCGCAGGGACACTTTCCACCAGCCCAGGTTGCTCAGAGCCCGGTCCAGCCTGGCTTGGAACACTTCCAGGGTTGGGGCATCGGCCGGGGCTGCAAGCCGGTGCTAGTCCTTGTCCTTGGAGACTGGATGCTTCCTCCTGCTTTTGAGGGTGCTGGGTGTGGAGAGTGCCCGGCTCTGGGGAGCGGCGGGAGGGAGGGAGGGAAGGCTGGGCTCCCTGCCCAGCTGCAGGCAGGTAGGATCCTGCAGGGAGTTTCACAGCTGTTGCCTTCAGCCCTTCCAAGTGGGCCACGGGGTGGAAGCTGGCAAGTTGCGAGGTGCTGAGGAATGGGGATGGTGCAGGGCCCCAACTCGGTGGGGAGATGCGTATCGGAGGTCTGGGTACCTGTGAATTGCGTTTGGCACCTCGTGACTAACAGATGAAATGGCCCTTGCTGACCTCTCAGACCGTAGCTCACAGGATCTTGGTTGCTTGGAGAATGCCTGCCAGGAATGGGCAGGGACAAAAATGGTTTATTTGTATTTCAAGCTGGGGGAAGCCAGTCTACATAAATCATTTAATTTTCTGTGCTACCAGGGACCCTCCAACTTGATGCTCATACCCCTCAAATTAAGGACTGACTGAGTTTGCTGCAGTTAAACGTTTAAAAATAAAAAAGGTACAATGGATAAATTTTTCTGTGCAGAGGCACTTAAGTTCTGGTTGCCAGGTTGGGGTGTTTTGATGGCCTTTGTTGGTCCTGTGCCCTCTTGAACTTGGGAATGTTCCTGTTAATGGGCATAGTAGATACCATAAACCCAGGGTATTTAGAACTGCGTTCTTAAGTTATAAGATCAAAGAGAAAATTAGGATTCTTTCTCTTCTTTATTGGCCATTTAATACAGACTTGATGAAATCATAAACTCTTCAGTAGGAGATTTCAGTAACATTAGCACCTCAAACTTTATATGTTATCTGCATGAGGAAGTAAAGGTAACTTAACTCACGCTTTTATTTTGCCAGTTTCTAGTATTGCTACTTGAAACATGAGGAGAGTTTGATAATCCTTGCGCTGCAGGTCCCTAAGCCCAGCCTTCTTTGAATTTTTCTCTGTTGGAATAAGCACATTCTTACCTTGCAGCTGCCGGATATTGTTGTTCTGTGCTCACCCAGTCCTAAGTGAGGCCTGTTTGACCTCCCTCTTGCAGGTGAATTAACGCAGTGTCTCCAGCCTGCACTGCCCTGTCTGCTGCTGTTTCTTGTACCGTGGCCTCCAGCATTTTAAGGCAATTGAAATACTCGGGGTCTTTTTTTCCGCCCCCCATCTTTTCCTGCAGCTGTTGCAAAGCGGGCTGTAATTTATTTAAACAGTGCCACTGCAGTCTAGTGGGTGGTTAGCTGATTTTTGGATGGTTTACTGAATACTCTCCCAGCCCACCCTGGTTTCTAAAAATAAGCTGTGGAATAGCTTTACTTAAAACAGTCTGTGGATGCACCTATGGAAAGAAGCCCCTCCTGTATGTTGTAGTTAGGTCTTGAACTCTGTGTGTTCAGTCTGTTGATGGGGAACGTGGCATCTTTGTCAGAGCTGTGCAAGAGCTGTGTAGGCTTTGCAAGGAGAGGCTTAATTGTAGTGCTAGTTTATCACAAGGGGTTTTTGAAGTAGACTGAGTTCCTGGGTTATGTTTCAGCTCCCTGGGGTAATTTCAAAATTATTCTCAAATAGTTTTCTTTCTCTATTCGAGTTTGCAGATGAGAAACAACAATATGAATGTAGTCTTTCCATATGGCTTTTATTTTTGCTGTACAACAGTAAGGAAGTTACTGTTTCTTTAATATGATGGGAAGTAGCAAGAGTAAAGAGAATTGGAAATTGTGTCCTTCACTTATGAAACAAATTTGCTTTCGTGTTGGCAGTGAGCAAAGGATTTATTTCAGCAGTTCTAACTTGAATTTTTAAGCCCCACACTATGAAAACCAGCATGAGTATATGCAGACTTCTTGGTGAACCTCATCTGAATGATAACTCCCTCACTTAGAGACTAATGTAGTAATGTATAAATTGCTCGAGGGGGGGATTTCTTGAAGTCTGTGTGGTACTACAGTGTCCCAAGCTAGCAGTAGCTGTAAAGCAACTAATTTCTTGAGAAGTAGTTTGTCTTGTTTTACTGATTGCCCTTTTTAATTTTGTGAGGCAAAATTTTTCAATTTGGACAAGTGTCTCTGCTGTAAAGCTGCAGTACCAGAGTTCAGCGACTTCCAGTGTTTGAAACAGTGTCAGTTATCGAGTTTATTCCTATTTCCTGTCCCCTTTTTTTTTTTTTAATATCATTAGTCTGATCTCTGATTTGCAAGAGGGAGCTTGGGATAGTGCCAGAAAGTTTTTAAAATTGCTACCTTGGGATACATCATCCACAGAAATCTGGCAGTGGGAGAGGCTGAGGAACAGCTAGAACAATACAGCTGTCTTCTTCACCCACCTACCTCACATTTTTTTCTTTGCCTCCTGCTGTAAAACTTGAAGCTTAATGCTTGTTTGAGATTGTTAACAAACAAATGATGCAATTAAAATTTATGTGCAACTTTAAAACAAAGGAGACAGAAGAATTAAAGTAGCTTTGAAGAATTGATTCTGATCAGTTACAGTTTTGGCTTGTTAGTCTTGAGCATTTTCTTTTTTCCTAGCACAAAGCTGTTTGTTCAGACACTGAAGCTTCAGATATACCTGGCATCTTAATATTTCTCAATAGCCATTGGCAGAATTTTAGATTTGGGGTTAATTGAAGGTTGCTTCTGGAGATGGTGTTTTAAAGTTAGTCGTTCTGCAGGATGGGTTATGTGGAACCATTTCTTGTACTCCTTTTCAAGATGGCATGAAATGGAGTTGTGTGTGGTTTTTTCCCTCCACCCTGTTCTTTCCCTCAGGGAATTCAGAGTTTTTCCTGTACCGTAAATATTGGTATGGCATCCATTACTTCAGTTAATTAGTCATATAGAGGAATTGTTCTGACTAGTTGTGGGTGTTGAAATCATGTATTACAGTGTGCATCATTAGCTCTTCTCAGCCTCTCTGTTTTTGAGGTCCTGGTGTGACTGACAGGCAGTGCAGTGCACCCATGGGTACTGTATGCTCTGAACTCCCCAGGTGAACTTCGGAGTTCAGAGCCTTGGAGACAAGCAGCAGAAACAAGCATTTTCACCTCTCCTTTTCCTTGGTGCTTAGCTAGGACTCTGTGTGACCAGTGTGAAGGAGAGGTGGTAGAGGTTCAGGCAGCCCTTGCAAATTGCTTGGGTAAAGGGTGCCTTCCCCACTAGGATTAGGCAACAATTTATTTTTTTATTTTTAAGGCACTGTTTTAAAGTTTTTTTTCTATTTAGAGTGTGATTGTAGCACCTCTCTCTAAAATTCTGAAGTAATGTTAACATTCAGGTAGATAAAAAAATGTATATAATTTTAATGTCCAGGCTCTGTGTGAGTTTCATCCATGTGCAGTCCATGTGTGAGTCTCATCCAAATGCCTGGAGGGGTTCAGTTTTGATTTAAAACATACATAGGAGTGTGAACCATCAAATATTTAAAGCTGTTGAGAGGATAGCTTGGCTGCAGCAGTAGATGTTAAATTTCTTAGAAAGCAACCCGTCCCCTCCCCTGCCAAAACCTGAGCAGGAATACTTGACCTTACACCTTTTATTGCTTAATGGGTACAGCATTCTGCTTGGCACTTTCACGTGTTGTCTGCTTAACTTTGGGGTTCTGCATCAAGCTCTCCCAGTCCTTTTAATTTGAGAAATGAAGGTTGGGCCCTGGAAGATGTCTACTGTTCAAGCTCATTATCTGGGATCCTTGGTGCCTCTAGGGAACTAGATAGCCTGGGTGTAGGAAATGCTCTTGTCTATTTTTGTTTGGCTGGTAGATCCACAGTTGGTCTACCTCCTGTCTCAACACAGCCATCGCTGCTCTCTGATCAGGATCTTGAGGCTTTGTAATGAAAATATCCTGGATTAGGTTACTCTCCGCTCCCTGATAGAGTAAACATGCATCCTGTCATCTTGGATGACACCCCATCGGGACAGATATGCTTAAATTAGGCAGGTTAAAGTTAGGCCATTTAGCACTGGAAAAGCTACTTGTGCATGGCTGTAACAGAGGAACAGTAGATATGGTTTTTCTCATGAAAAAGATTACAATTTGACAAATGGAACATCAAGGGAGACACAGCAAGCTTTACCTGTAATTGTTGTTCTTTGCTCCATTGAAACTCCTTCTTAAGGAAAAGTGTTTGCAAAAGCACAGCTCCAAGCAAGGCCTGAGGGCAGGGAGTGAGAAGTGAGAGCAAGGCCTTATGCCAAAATGTAAAATTCACCCGGTAGTGATGGGCCGTAATGTACGTGCATCACACCTCGGTAGCACAGGAAATCAGCATGGAAAAAATAATGTAGTTGATAGCTGCATATTGATGATCTACATAGATGTTTAATGTCTTATTTACCAGTAGCCTTTTTTTTCCCCAAGTGGAAGGCTTGGCTGGCTACACTTGACTATTTTTTTCTATTTTTCCCCCACCTGAGCTTGGTGCATGCTTACTGCCTCTGCCTGATGGGCTTGTCAACAGACTCTAGGACTCCTGTGGAACTTGCCATGCCAAAATATTTCTTATTTTGCCAAAACACCTGCATTCTTTGTGCTCCTAAAGCCTTCCCCCGCTTGTTGCAATTCTTCGGCAAATATGCTGTCAATCAGAAAACATGGATCCATCTTTCCTCACTTTTGGGGAGGTAGATCACAGAATTCATATGCTTTCAGTACTGTATTTGCCTTGAAGTCTCTGATCAGAAATGAAGAGTTGAGGAAATGGTTTATTATAAAAATTATGTCACTTTGGTCTCAAGTGACGCAAATGCGAAGGGTTGTTTTCGGGTTTTGTTTTGCTCTTTCTTAAAAGAAGATAACGGGGTGATGTTTTAGAGAGTGACTTCAGCAATGCTGGGTAGTGACAACTCCAGTTGATTTCAATAGCAGCTGCAGGTGTCACCTCTAAAAAAGAACCAAGGCCTTAATGGTGATCACTTCAGAACCACTCTTTGAAAAAGGGATTTATTATTGGCATGCTGTGTGTGCCAGCAACTATTTGCAGCTTGCCCAGAATAGAAAGTCTAAAGACTTAAGTTTCATGTAACTATAGGAAATCTGTCTTCTAATTTTAAGCAGAAGTGCTCTTTGCACTCTTAATCTTTCATGCATTCATGTCACTACATCTAGAATTTCTTATGTCTTTGAAATAAATATGCCTCAAAGGACAGTATTCTGCTAACTATTTAAACTTTATACCTTAAACTTCTGGGGGTTTTTTGAATGTCACAGAGATGGTCAGATAGTAAAGAACACTTCTATTTATACTCCTTGAAAGCTTCCTTAAATAAACATGTGCTTATTTATTGGAAACACTGAGCCTGAAGTCAAAACTTGCAGACGAAGTCACTCACCTCCCAGCCACTGAGAGTGTGCTTGTGCACCTCTTTTCAGCTTTCTAATCTTTATTCCAGAAGGTGCTCCGGCCAGCCTATCTGTGAAATGCTACACTCCTAGCCACACAGCTGGTGTGGGCATTAAATCTTTGACTGAAAATGGAATCGGTATTAAAGTAGTCAGGATTACTCTTACACGAGAGGATGTGAGCTGGAGAAGCAGAGCATGTTTGATTCACTGCAGTGCCGTGGAGGCTTTGTAGCACTGTCTCTGGGCTGTTTAAAGATGTTCCAAATGCTGTTTTCTCAATTGAAAAAGTCTGCATAGGAAAGGTTTGCTGGAGATATGACCACTTGTGGCTTTGGTCTTAAACAATCAGGTTTATTTTGGATGTAGTTGGGGTAAAACTATAATTGGTTGTGTTATATCAGACTTGTGATACTTTGCCTAATTGGGCTGTGTTCCCACTGTAATTTAGGTGGCTTGAGTGATCCTGTGAGGTTCAAGTGTTAGTGTAGATGTTGAGTAGCTTTGTGTGGCAGAAGCTGCCTTCTGTCTTTGAGGCTACTGCTTGTATTTCTTGTGCAAATTCAGCTTGCTTTGAGAGCTATTTGAGTTCACTATATTTCATAACAAAAGCTTCAAAAATTAAGCTTTTATCAAACAGTAAATGATGTGAAACAACTACATCTTCTGGATGTAAAAAATGCCCAAACTTATGTAGTAAAATTTTGGTGTATTTGGGGTTAATATGTGTTTTTGCCACTAAGTTTTTCTTGTATGAGAAGGAGGTTTGAGACAGATGTGTAAAGTAAATCACGGTTTTGTTTTTTAGCTTTGAAAATTACTTTTGTCTTTTTCCCTCTGGGCCAATGGTTGTCTGGCCCCTCTATTGAGCAACGCCTTCGAGTCACTGTGTATAGGTGAGATGAGTGGAATTAATCTTTTTTTGTGTAGTCTGACTCCTTTGCTTGTTTTTCTTCTAGGTGTTGCTTTGTGTTGGCTCCGAAATACATGCTATGAACGTACTTTTAAAACTACCCTAAGTTCATAAAGCAGCTATAATCATGTCGTATACTTAGTCATCTGCAGGAGCTTTAGGTTATTCTGTGCCAGAAAAGCTTCCCTCCCTGCTCTTCTGAAAACAAGCCCAATGTTTTGTCAACTCTGTGTGGGTCCTGCTTGCGTTGCCTGCTCTGTTTCAGAGCTGCTCAACCTGCTGAAGAGACTAGAAAGTGACCCTGACTTTTCTGCCAGCATACCCATTTGCTTTCCCTCGTTCCTCTCCAGTTCTAGCTGCAGTAATGCTCTGGAAGGAGCTTGAGAGCATCAGTTTGGAAGGACAGAGGCTGCTTCAAGGAGTAAGGGTATCCTGGCAGTGCTTCTGGCTCCTTGATGCTTATCCATTTGTTTACCTGAAGGATAGCTGCTGCTGTTCCTTGGCAGTAACTCCACCATTCCTTCCCTCTTCTGTGCTGTGATAAACCTTTGATGGGCTTTTTGCTCGAAATCTGCTCTGGCTTTGGTTAGTGGGTGTCTAAAACGGGTCAATCTCCGGTCAGAGGTGACTGCTGGCAGCCGTGTGCTGTGTCCATTCGGTGCTTTTGAGCTGCTCAGCTCTCACAGGAGGTGGAAGTGTAGCCTGACCACCCCCACCCAGCCCCTGCTCCCAGGGCTGGGGAGTGAGCCAGTGTGGGTAGCTGAGAGCATCTCTGCCTGTTCATGTTGGGCAGCACCGACCTTCTGCTTCCCATGGGGTGATGGGGCTCCTCTGGAGCTGCTCCTTCCCCTCTGTGCCTCCAGGGAGACCTGCTGGGAGGGAGAGAGCTGAGGAGAACGCTGTGATGGCTCTGGTGCAGATCACCTCGAGTCAGGGAGGGGTGGCCATCCCTGATTTAACCACAGTCTTTAGTGCCTTTGCTCACTGTACAGAAAAAAATACTCTACATAAATGATCGAGTGCTGTCTTCAGCAGTCTGTCGTGTGCCCATTGGTACTACAGACAAGGAATGATGCTAGACTAGGACTGAACAGATGAGTTTATTTTTTGATTACTCCAGTGCATTTGGCTTCTTTTTTTTTCTGGTTTGATGGCCAGATTTTGCTCAAAGATAGTTAATTTTAGAAATCCAATGAGTGCAACATAGTAGACACATTTCAGCATCACCAAAGATTTAAATACCATTCAGCTCTAAGAGAAGTGCTTGCTGTTTACCTGAAATAGCTCTACTGCTGCTTTTGATATTAACCATTTTTCTTCTAATTATATTTGGGGAATGACTTACAGTTATAAAATGTTGTTTAAGAGTTGAGCTATACCTTATGCTCATTTGTTAAACCATTCCCAAGGGCTTTTTATGGTTGTAGCTAGCCTTTAATTTATATATAAAGGAGAAAAATGAAATATTTATTGTATTATTACTGTTTCAGATGCTAAATAAAGTGTAAAAAGCATATTTAACATGAGGATCTTCTGATAACAAGAAGTCCGAGCTGAAACATAGTAAGCCTGGATTTCATCTGTGGTTTCAGTGGCCGTTTGCTCCTCAATAGAAAGCTACATTAGATGGAAGGGACAAGGCGTTTCAAGGCTAAATGAGAATCTTAGTCTTACTTGATTAGAGCTTGCAGACGTTGCTAAGAAACAGCCTAATAGTCCTTGAGTAACCAATTATATGCCCCTTGGACAGATGCACTGGTGCTCATTCTCTGAACTTAGGCTGCTTCGTTTGTTTTTTTGTTGGTTGTTGGTTTTTGTTGTTTTTTTTTTTTTTTTGGTTGGGTTTATTTTTTTAAATCTGAGATAAGGCTGGAGTATTAGTACACAAACTGCAATCTGTTTACATCCTGCTTTGGTCTTGAAAGTCCTGATTATATATATCTTGCTCCCAGCAGGATGTGTTCTGGTGGGCTTTGTTTAGTATGCTACTATTTGATTATTGTAACATTTAAATTACTCTTGCAGTGCCCCTTCTAGTTCCACATAGGTCACTGTGTCTCTAGTCTCTCCAGTGCTTTCTAGTACTATGAACATACCAGCTTGAATAGCTTCAAGCATATAACATTCAAACGGGATACATTTTACATTTTCAGACTCTTCTTGAGTAGGAAATACTAATACTGGTGCAATATCCTGTGGTAGGTAGAAAAATGCTTGCTTTTGGGTAGAGCTAGCTTTCCTTACCCCTTCATGCAAACTGGAGAGAATTATTGTATGAGCTAACAGTTAACTAAAACATTTTATAGGGTTATTTCCTTTTTCTTTCTTTTTTTTTTCCCCTGAATATGTATGATTCTGTTTATAGCATTGTAAAGTTCAACAGCCTACTTTTAAGACAGAATCCACACTTTTAATGTAATAGGTCCTGGATTCCAGCTGGAGAACTTAAGATCTAATTAGGGAACTTGTTCATACTTGGAAGATTTGATTGACATGTGCTTTAAGCAGTAAGTTGAGAAATACTTAAGCAGCTTAATTATTGATCTTCAATTAATCTACTGAAGTAGAAGTTTTCTAGGATGTGCAATTTTTGGTACTATTTAGTGTTCTTCCTATTGACTGAGACCAGTTTTAACAGCACTGGTCTGGTAACCTGTGCTACTGTTTAATAGTTTGCTACTGCTCATTTCTCTTAGACCATGCCAAAAAAAAAAAAAAAAAAGAGGGGATTTTGATAGTTCTGACTCTCTTATGGTACAGTGACATGATTTTCCTTGTATCACAACATGGAATTTTTACTGTAACTGGCTACATGTAATCAGCAATGTCTAAAAGTCAGACTATGCTTACTTGGACTTTGAAGGGCAGGTATATCCATGTGCTGCCTCTCAGTAATGACTGGGTTTTGCACAGCACAATGACCTGATAGCACCCCTGTGTTGGTTATAAACTGTTGTTTAAATCATATGTTTATATATAGGCCCAGAATATTTTAGTGTTGTGTTTGGCTGTTGGATACCTTTGTAGAACAGGGTATTTTTCCATGATTCATCTGCACATACTGGTGCTTTCTCCTATCAGAAAGTGAGGAAGGGAAGGAAGCAGGGAAAATGAAGTGCTTAGACTTGCACAAACATGTAAGGTGTTGGCTGTCAAATATTTAGTGCTCCTGCAGTGCCTTCTGATGTTTGCTGTTCAGCTGTGATAACTTAAGGGTTGTGGAGTGACTACCAACCTATAAACCACACATCTCTTGTTCTGGAAGAGGTGAAAGTAAAGTGGTTGCCCAAACCCAGCTGGTGGCAGTTCTTCAGAGGTTAATTCCCAGAATTCAGGTTCCCTTTATCTAACTCTGTGTGTCCTGGACTTGGACTGAGGACTGTCAGAACATTGATTGTCACAGGGCTTAGGCAGAAGTGCAAACTGCTGCGTATCACCAGAGCTTCTCAAGCTGCTCATATCTACTCCCAGATCACTGCAAATGTAAGGTAAACAAAATAAGCTTTGGCTGACAGGAAAGACAGTCTTGGCTTGTGGCAGCTTGCTATCAGTGATAATTTGTTTGTCCCTAAGCCATTAGGATGGATTTTCAAGATTTGGTACTCTGTGAATCTTCAGCCAGCCAAGGAATCTGGAGAATTCAGAACAGCGGGGAGTTGGTGGCAGATGAAGTGCTGAAACCGTGAGGTGGTCACTAGGATGTACTCTTCAGTTATGGCTCCAGCTTTGGGCTGACAAAATTGCTCTCTGGCTTTTCTTAATGTTGGCCTACTTTCCGTGGCTTTGTTCTGTTCTCCATTGATACTCATCCTTATGAGGAAAGCTGTAACATTGTTACCCACTAGAGGAGTAGCTAGGGGTCAACAGTGAAATAAATCTGAAGACTTGCTGACATAATCTCCCTTTCATAGCTTCCAGATATGTGTCAGTGGGAGGAGAAGGGAAAAAATAGAGAAGCCTTCTGAATTTACATGCTTAGAGTAAATTTATAGGGCATGTGCTTACTTTCAAAGGTTGTTTCATGTACTTTGCTACCCTTGTTATGAAGTTTTCTTTGCTAAGGTGTGCTCATTTGTGGGCTTTGTCTGATTTGTAGTAACGTAAAGCTATATCAGATTCCCCTCCAGTTTACATGAATCTGAAAGATGTGGTTGGGTATTGAAGTTCTGATGCTGCTTTGCTATGGTGGGATTCATCATGTGTTGGCTGTCATATATTCAAATAGGTAGCTTGGAATTGTGGCCTACATACGCTATTTTATGCTGTGTTTCTTTGCGCTGTAAGCAATTAATTTTTAATAGTAATTAAGTCCAATGTAGTGGTTGGTGCTGCAAACATGATAAAGATTTGCTGTAGCCACAAGGTACTGTTCAGAAGATTCAGTCCTGCTGCTGGAATACGATAGAAGCATTTGTTTCAGGATTGTGTTTATAAACTTAGTTTTTTCACAGCTCAACTCTGGCTCTACCATGTATATTTAACTGTGTTCATAATCCCTGTTTAATCCTTTATTCACATTCCTTGCATGTGTTGATATACATGAAAGAACTTGCACCCACTCTTAGAGTAGTGACTCTTATTTTTCTGCTCAATTTATTCCTGTAAATTTACAGAGAACTAAAATAAGGTGTTTTATTTCTGTTTGCCTCTCTTCCAGCCTCTTTAGCATGTGCAGAGTTTGAAAACTGAGCTAGAATTTCACTTGGAGCTGAAATGAAGGAAAGTTTAGGTGTGTTATCCCTTTCTTTGGGATTAATGACACTTCTGTTACTAGCCATGAACAGGTCTATGCTCTGTTTGAGAAATCTCTTGTGGAAATGCGAAGTTCAAATTGACTGAAACTGTTGTGTGACTCATGTAGCAATGAAACAGACATTTGTGTTTCTTAATGTTGAAAAGGCCTGTGGTGGCACCTGTGCTCAGAACCAAAGCCATGGGAGGAAAATGATGTTTAGAGCTGCGTAAAGGTTCAATCAGTCAGCTGCTGCCCTCACTGTGTGCCGGTGGAGTCTTTGCTTCATGCCCCCTTTCAGCTGTGGCTGCTGCTGCCTGAGGAGCTCTAGAGGTGACTCGTTTGGGTAGGACTGATGAGGGAATTGAAGAGGACTTAGAAAAACATTGCCACAATCTCTGCTCCCTTAGGAGCAGTGGTTGAGTGTGGGCCTCTCCTCTTCCTAAGGCAAGACATCTAAGGCTCATTAGCTGGAATTGGTTTTGTGGGCATTTGCTTTTGCAAAAACAAAGGGAAATATTGCAGTGCGATCAACAGCTAACATTATTTAAAAGGGTTAAGATTAAAACTCTACTTTCTCTTCCAGGGGACTTTGCATACATAGAACTTGGGGGCATATCTGTTCTTTTATAAATTTGCTGAACTTCTTAGTATGCATATTTCCATTACAAAAGAGAGTGCATGCAGGTGTTCTGTGTTTAGAACAATAATTAAAGTATGTTATTACATAGTTAGTTTAATTCCCTCTTGACTTCAAGTTGAAATTATAATGATGCATGGCTTCAAGTGCCCAGAGGACACTAATATCCATGCCACATGGAGTGCAGAGGGGAGGGGAAGAGCAGTATTAATTACTAGTTCATCTTTGAATTCTAAATATTAGCATAAACCAAGTCTTGCACTAACTGTTAATGGGTCTTCATGGTTGTTACATACACTTCAAAAGAGACAATCTAGCTACACTTTCATTGATGCAACAAGAAAGTGTGTGTATAATGGGCTTAATTTATCTTGGACTTCTTCCAAAACTTTAGGAAAAGAGTAGGACGTTGGATACTTGGTTAATATCAAGTTAGTCTGAAACGGTTCAAAGGTGGTAGCAAGGCTGAAAGCTTCTGCTTTAATCTAATGGAGTGATGTTCAGATGGTCCCCAACTGTCTGCCTGCTACTGTACTTGTACACATCTCTTTATCTAAACGTCTCTTCTCTCTGTTCTCTAATTTCATCAATACTTTCTTCTCTTCTTTGCTATTGGATTAACTGGGTAGATTTCTGGAAAATCCTACTGCCAGCTCCAGCTGCGCTGGAGAGGACTGGAGCTTATCAGCTGTGAAGTCATGAAAGTATCTTAAGATGTAGCTGGTTTATTTCCTGTAACGTAATGATCAGGCAGAATGTCTGTTGACACTTAATCCTATGATCCTCCATCTAAAACAGTGGATTCTGGGTTTGGTTTTTTTTTTGTCCACTAAAACTGGATACTAGCAAAGAGACATCTACTGGAATTGCTACTCTGTTTTCTTGTATGCAATTTCTGATTCAATATCAATTTCTAATCTCAAAAACCGACACCTTGTGTTCTTCCTGAATAGGATGGAAGGCTGTTATTTAAGGTTCAAGCACATTTTCAGGATTGATGCACGTGGGGTTAATTTCATTTTCCTTTCTGCTGCTTTTGCTCTAGAGCTGTCAAAAAGGGTAATGTAACTGGGGGATGTTAACTAGGCTCCCTGTTTGAGAGAGAATACAAACTCATGGCTGTTTGACAATTATCAGGTAGGCTACTAGGATGTTGTCTCTTCCTTTTGTGTGGTTGTAGTGTTCCACACCAAATCCTATTGCTTTGGTTGGTAGCTGTTATACTTTAAATAGCGTTGGTAATTGGCTGGCTTCTCTACAATCTAATTTCTTCTAAAGTGTAGAAGGAAAGCTTGCTGATGCTGGTTTATATTCCAGTATTCTTTCAAGAAACCTCACTGGGACAGGCACAGTAACAGCCATATCAAAGGATACCCAAATATTTGTTAACTCTTAATCAGGGTACGTAAAGGTTTTTAGTGTATGTAGATATCTTGGGTAAATTATCAGAGGGGAGCTGTGCCTGTAGGAAGGGTGACTAATGGTTCTTCTATAACTCTTTTGTGTTCTGTGCTCATCATTAGCTCTGACCAGCTACTTGAAACACAGCAAAGTGATGAGCAGGGTGGTTTGAGACTGTTTTCGGGTGGATTTTACTTTGTGTACATGTCCTCCTTCTTTATGGTGTCAATTTTTCTTTCACAGTGGTCATGTATGAGCAGAGCATCCCCTTGGCTACTGGGCTGCTGGGACAAGCTGTCCTTTTTTGAGGCCTGTTTTCCACATGCCTCAAGCTTTTTATGGGATGTCAGGTCTCTGCCCGGCAGATCTGAGGATCAGCTCCGAGATGCTTCTGCCATGTTCTTTGTTGCAGGTTTGAATAGGATTGGTGGGCTGGGCTTCCTTCACCTGGAAGAAAAGCAGTTTCACAGAGTTGTCAAATGGTGTTGTGTTTCTGCAAGTCTTTTCTCATGACTTGTTAGAGACCTGCAGGAGAAGGTCTAACGTGCTTACTGACCAAAACTTTAAAGGCATTTTTTTCTTTACTGGAGAGTGTGAAAAAGTTCAAATGGAAAAGATTACCAGCAGTAGGTTTACCTCTATATGTGTATGGCTCCAGAAGACCTGTGATGTCTTAATTCCTGCTTCTCTACTCCTGTTTATTTTGGTCTAAAATATGTTTCCTGGGGTCAGTAAGGATTTTGATCTCTGCTCAAATTCTGAATCTGTGTTGTCTGAGGCCTGGGCTGAGCCTGTAGCAACTGTCAGGCACACAGATATTGAGGCAGACCCAAATGGCTAAAAGGATATATCTACTGTTTCCACTTATCAGGAGTCCTCTAGGGATCTAGAGTATCTAGAAGCATCTTTTGGAAATCTAGTTAATTAACCTGGTTTGCTCTGAAGAGGCTGGTTCTTCCAATAGTTTGTGTAATGACAAGTATTCCTTACATTATTTCAAGATGTGTTTTATGGAGAGTAGCGTTGCATTTGGGGTGGTTCAGTCAGCTGGGGGAAGTTCTGTAGCAGGTCTGTGACTGTTTTTTACTTTTTATTGCCTTTCAGCTTTTAAATTCTAGCATTTTTTTAGCCGTTATTTCCAGACAGTCACAGATGCTCTTGCCTTCACAGCTTCTGTGCCAGTCATGCTAACCTAATCTTTGCCTTTCCTATTCTGTTCTTCCCCTAATTCTCCCTGGAGAATAAAGATGATGTTTTGAAAGCTGTTTTGTTCCTTAGACTGGTTCCTGAGCAGCTGAGAGGCCCAGCTTTTAATGGGGGGAGTATTTCTTGCTTGCTCTTCAGCTGGTATGGAATAACATGTCTGGCTGGTGTGACACGGCTCAGTGACACACGTAGATGGTGCAGAATCACTTTCTTAGTGGAAGAAGGTTAATTAGGAATAGCACCAGCCTTCTTCTGTGCCACACAGAAGCCAGTAGGGGGGTTGGTTTTGGCTAGTGTGAATAGAGTAGCTAAAGTTTGGAGATAAATTGTGAAATTATTTCAGTTATTTTCCTGTGTAAACCTCGGTTTACCAGTCTTCTCCAAAACAAGTACTGGTTTTCTTATAGTTAAACCAAGATTTTTGTCACAAATGTGCTGATGAATTTTTGTGTGAAAAATTGCTGTGAAATCATTAAGCATTATATTTCACTTGACACTTGTCAATCTTCCTCTAGTGAAATAAGTGCTTGCTGTATTTGAGCATTTCTGTTGTCTTGCCTTGAATGACAGTATGTTCTGCTTTGTGTCACCTGACTTAATCACTATTAGAAGACTGTCTGGATTAACTTTTCCTCAGGGGAAGTTTCAGAAGCCTACAGTCCTCTAAACCTTTATTCTAAATAATATCTCCCAGTTAGTAGCTTTAGCTCAGCTTGTCTTTATCTGAATAGTATTTGTTGCATTTACTGCAACGGGTACCTGACTGAATAGAATGCGTGGGTTGGTGATTTCTGCATTTGTCCTATTTATGTGACACTTCAATACTGCAGAAAGGAGAATCTTGGTTAGTTCTTTCAATTATGTCTTCTTCTGTCGTGGTTTTCAAAGAGGAGTTCTGAGATACAATTACAAATCTGATTTAGAACTGTGCTTTGTTTCTCCTGGCTTCCTTTTCTTCCTCAGACATTCCTTGATCACGATTTTGGTTATGCTGGGATAGATGGTAATGGCTCAGGCAGGTGTGCAAGATTCCACAGTGTAATGGTTTTATTTATTTTAGCGCCGTCTTGTTTTAATGTCAGCCGTCAGAAAAAGTGAAATACTTGCTTCAGAACCACACCTGTACTGGAACTGGAGTTCAGGGAATGTAAACGAATGTTCACTGGAGGTTGAGGGCAAGAATATAGAAAACTGTTTGCCATTGTCCCTGGCTTTGTTTTCAGCCTGGGAGCCTCCAGAAATAGTCTCTCTGAAGTATTTGTGCCATTTGCCCTTGGACCCACAAAACTCTTAAAACCGATTTTCCCTGGGGCCACCTGTGTAGCATTTTGCCAAGTTCTGCTTAAAATGCCATTTTCTCTGACTTCATTTCTTTGGGCCGTGGGTCCTGTTAGCTTATTTTCTTACCTTTTAGTTCTTGCCAAGACCATGGAAATAGGTTATCTACTCCTGACCCATCCCCAGGGCCTTTTGAAGCATTTAGGCTTCTGTCACGTATTCCTGTTGTGTCTTTTCCAGGCTGAGGAGTTTTGGCCGACTTCTTAATTTCTCTCCTGGAAATAACTTCGTTTTTGTTCCTCCTTCTTGCATTTCTCTCGACCTTTGATTTCTACAGCCCCTCTCCTGGAAGATTTTTTGTTTTTCTCTGACTTCTTTTCCCATCCAGGGTGCTCTTGTCAACAGACTTCTGAATATTAAATAGTCAAGACATGGATGAGAGTGGGAGGCAGATCTCTTACTGTGATCAAAGAACTTGTGTTGAGTTTGTGGGGTCTTAGCTGGGAGAAGCTAGATGGCTTTGGTGGATTGAAGGAGTAGCTGGAACTGGCAAGTCAAAAGATGCAATTAGTGAAACCTTGCTTATCAATACAGATTTGCACAGGGGAACAAGGTCACAGGTGTCATTAACCCAGGGTTATGAGTTGCTCTATGAAAATTAGTTTACAAGGTTGGAAGTTAAAATGAGATTTGCAACACTGTAATCCTTTTTATGAAGTTCATCCAAAGAATTCTGAAAGATATCATGGAAAGAGAAAAGAATAAGAAGTTTTTTAAAGACCACCTAGAATGTCATTGTTTTAGTAACTTGAATGAAGTTACTGGTCTTTCATCTAAGATGGAATTGTTTATTTTTTCATAAGCATTAAACTTGCTTATTCAGTTGGCAAAAAAATAACCTCTCTCCTCCTTGATGTATTGATTAGTTCTATAAGCCAATACTTTTGTTGAGACTTGTGTCACAGAGGATCTGCCTAGAAATGGCACAGCCAGAAGGCGTTTGCAGTAAAATAGAAGTGTTTCAAGAAAACTGACAGCTTATAGCACGGATTGGTATTAAACATTGATATTCTTGCTGGAAAAATCTCAAAGGCAAGTTATCATGGGAGTTGTGAGTAGCTGAATTTTCACTAATGCCTTTTTTGTTTGGTTCTGAAAGTGTATGGAAAACAGATGACTTGGAAGTCAATCCTATGGTGTTTGCTCAAATTTTAGTGGCCACAGTTGGCAGCTTGGACTTCATAGTTGGAACTTAATCTCCCTGAACACAGCAGAGATGTGTACATGCTGGAATCAGGGGAAGGGGGATGGATAGGGTGGGGATGAATAGCAGACAGCTATAAAAAGCAGAGGCAAGCATTACTTCTGTTCCCTTGGACTAGCATTACTGCTATGTGTGTAATGGTGAAAGGCACTGCTTTAAAATAGGGAGGGGCTCTTCTAGGAGCTGAGAGCAGTCTGCAGATGAGCTCTTCTTCAGATGAAATCCTCACCTGACTGCTGCCTGGTCACATCTCCTGCAGGTTTTCCAAATGAGAAGCTAATGACTTGCTCCTGGTGCTGTGAAAACTGTTACTAGGGGTGCCTGTTTCCTTTTTCCTCAGGGATGGTGCTGCCCTGGTGCAGCAGCTGTCTGACAGGTGCTATCAGAGGTCAGGGCCAGTGCTGAACCAAATGCGCCATCTCTGACTTGCAATTTGTCACAAGGTTGACTTGGCTGAGATTTGCTTTTGAGTTTCTGTCTAGGGTGCTAAGTTACAAGAAGCTTGTGAAGTCTTTATTCCCATGGTTTAGCTTCTCATACGCAGGTGGATCTCCAGAGGGCTCTCACTTTGCTTTTATGTGGTCTGAGGTGACTGTATTAACGTCCTGCCTCGAGGAGCTCCAGTCTGTCATGGCATTTAAGCCTCTTGTGAAAATGGGTCACTCTTTCTGCAGGCATTGGCTAAAGCTAGTGTGTGACTTGAGATGATTTTAAGAACTCCACAGCTGAAATGTTTGCTGTGCCATGATGTATAAAGACCCTTTCACACTGGGAAACTCCTGCTGCAGTGTGCCATTGCAGGAGGATCAGAGTATCTTCAGACTGAAGATCTTACTGCAAATGAATTCTCTGGTAAGGTATATCAGGATCCTGGCAGTTCGATCATCCTGGAGAGAAGCACACTGCTCCTGTTTCATAAAACCCTAGGCACTGCCAAATAGGTGTTGTAATACCCCTTTGAGTTCCTCCTTCAAGCTGTTTAATCTTTCAGATGCATGCAGCTGGTTGGTTGTAGGATTCTTCCACCTAGCTGCTGGGTAATTTTCTTTGCCTGAAGTGAGTCTCTACCTGGGTGTTAAATTTGATATGTTAACTCCAGGACTGACTCTTATTCACCTATTGTTTTTATTTGTGCTCTTTTTGCAATGAAATGTTCTTAACAGTCTAGATTTCCCTGTGCCACCCCCATATGCACACACACATACACACCCCTCCAGCTTAGGTTTTGCTTAGTTTGGTGGAGGAGTGGGAATGAGTGTTCAGACTCATGTAGGTGGAGATATCAGCCTGTTGTCTGTTAACCATGGCAAAAAATAGCCCCTCTCACCCCTCCCTGGTTTTGCAGACTTCCTAAAGATTGTCAGGTGGGGCTAATTCTTAAAGAGTTCCCCTCACACAACAGTAGGGCTCCAGAGTTTGTAAACATCATCCTGCTTTTGTGACTGGGCCAAGAGGAGTATAACTGCAGTAATTGCTCTCAAATAGAGAACTTCAACTTGCTCAACTGCTTTCTGCTATCTGCTGCAGCTGTTTGCAGGACTCTAACCCAGCCTTCCACTCCTAGCAAAATGGGATTGTTTGGCCCTGGTTTACAAAGGGAAGGCTTTTGTTTAGGACTCCCTATGCTTGCTCCTTAAATAAAGAGGATGGGCATCTTTATGACTTGCATGATGGATGGTCTCTTAATTCAGCAGACACGCTTCTTGCGTGCAAGTGGCTGGAATATCCTTCAAGTTTCAAAAAAAGCCCCCTACCCTGTCCCTGCCCCCAACCCCCATGTTCCCTTCAGATGGGGGTGATTTACTCCTTCAGTAAAGGTCCCCATTATGACTTTATAATGTCTGTTTCTAAGTGATAAACCTACAGACTGTCTGCCCTTAAACCTGAATTGACAACAAGTCCTAGATCTTCTCAGAGTCTTTCTTCATTTCTTCCTTACTCACTTTCCACCTCTGGGTCATTCATGAGGAAGTTGAACGAACTCGCTGCAGAGTTCCTGGGGAAGGAAATGGAATATGCTTGCCTTGAAGTCAGCTTTTTCCGTGGCAAGGAGGCTGCCTAGGGGAGGGGGAGAGATGCTGAAACAAAACAAAGTGGAGGGGGGGGGCAAGCCCCCAGGCCTGAGCTTGCCTCACTTGACTCAGAGTTCCCTAGGAAAGCAAGTATGAGAACGGACTGTGCTGATCAAGACCTAGTGGACTTGGCTGCAAGAAGTATTGGTGGTGGCTTGTTCCAGAAGTTGCAGAACTTAACCTGCAGTAAGACTAGTGATATGCTGTCCAGTGTTTGGGCAGTTGAAATGTTTGAGTACAAACGTTGCCTGTGCTTGATGGAGGTTTGAAAAAAAACAGTATTTCCTGGTGATGAGACCCTGCATTTACCATGAGACTGTGGAACAGGAAGATAAGGTGGACTTGGGATTTCTTTAGGAGCCACGTTTTTTTCTGCTTCATGGCTGATTCTTGAAACATTTTTCCCTGTAGAAAATCCAGTCAGTCTTTTTATTCATGTGAAATTAATAATTTTTTCCTGTTAGCATAAAAGTCACAATAGAATGTTATTGATGCAGAAAAATTTTAAGTATTGGTTTCAGCTCAACCTTCACCTTTTGCATTTTTCAGACTGTGGGTTGGGAAATCTAAGTTCTGTACCTGACTGAAAGTGTTGTCATCAGATTGATCATCTTTCTTGGGATGAAAGTCTGACACAACTGGTTTCCCAAAAAACCCCTACCTCTTGAATGTTGATTTGCAGATATCAAGGTAATAGTAATAGTTCATGAAAAGACAGTGCCAAACCAATATTACAGGTCTTGTTTCCCCCCTCCCCAGAGAGGAGGTCGCTGGGATAGCATGGGGAGTGTCTTGTTTAGTGTAAACAGTGGAATAATGCTTTGAAGTTGCTTGTGTCAACACCAATCCTGAGTAAAAAACACAACTGAGGCAGCATCACCAGGATAAACAGACTTAATTTGTATCTTTCCAAGCTACTTGGCGTATCTGTTTAGTTAACTCCTACGAAGTGGCTCTTGCATAAGCTGTGCTCTTCTGCAGAAGCGCTCTGATGCTCTTCTGACTCGTAGCCTTGACATCTGAGTTTTGATTTGATGAGTACAAATGCTGTAGTGTGTTTAATTCTTTCCAGAAAATAAACCTAGACTCCAAAATCAGTAGAATCAAGTCTATTTTCAGTGCTGTGTGTTCACCCCCATCCCTTCTGGCTCAAATCTGTGCCATGGTCACTTTAAAAATATTTTCTAAATATTTCTGATTTTCTGGTCGAAATGAACAACAGATTCTACTTCACAAAGCTTTTTGTATATATCAGAACAGACTGGAACATGCATGTCCTGCTGTTCTGTGAGCCTGCAGCAAGAGTTTGTGTGCAGGTTAAAGAAGCAGGTGTGGTGGTGTGTTTATGTCTGTACTATGCATAAGGCTCATGATTTTGGGGCATTCTTAGGATACTTGTGTAGTGTTTTTTTGTTAGATTTATGCATGAACTTGAACACACACCAAACAGTCTCTGTGGAGAACATGTTCTTAAATAACTTTTAAGCGAGTCTGTTTATATTAAAGATACATCAAAGAGCCAAGACACTGCTGGATGACGTGAGGGGGTTAAAGATTTGCTGTATGGGTAGTCCTTAGGTTCTGGACAAGAGCTAAATTAATGCAAGTTCTGTTGCTGTTTTCTGTAAGCACAATATAAGAAAGATGTCTGGTGTCAATGTCTCTGCTGTAGATGAGTTACTTGCAGCTGGTGTTAGTATGTCCTTTGTAGTCTGTGTTAGTCTTTCTGCAGAAGAGTGCAGATGCTTTACAAAGCTGAAAATTTCCTTAAAAATTTATATCCATTAGTGTTATTCAACTTTAGTTCTTACTCTGGTTATTGGGTAAGGTTACATGCAGGGTGAGTGTATGGATGTTAAAATTTCTACTAATAAATCATTTTGATAGTAAAACATGTTTCTGATAATTGAGCCATAACTGGGAAGCTCTCAGTGCAGCATACTATGGACGTATTTAGTAACACAGATGCTTTTTTGTAAGTTTTCAGCTGTCGTTTTAAAGTGAAGTGCAAAATTCAAAGAAACATAAGCAGATCTAGTGCAAGACGTGAAACATGTGGTAGTGGGCAAAACTGGTTTTTTTGAATGAGTGGGTTAAGAGCCAGTTTTCTCTTTTGAGGTGTAGTAGATGTAGTATGATGATCCATTGCACTACCGCAGGGAGGAATTCCTCTTAGAAGTTATTGACCAGCTGGAGATGAGGAAGGATGACAAGCTGGGTTGGTATCTTCTCTAGAGGTAAAATAGCCATAAAAATCAGTTTTATGGTTGCATTCTTGCTGTGTCTGTTGGGGTTTTTGAAGGGTGACTGTGTAACTCAGTAGAGAGCAGGAAGTTGTCCCAGCTGGAACTGATGGTCCAGTAAATACACATTGGTCTGTCAATACTGTGTAATGCCATTTGATTAACATCTCTAATCTCCTGCAAGTGTGACTGCAAGCCTTTCCAAAAGGTTACTCTCCAAATGCTTGTTCATGTGTGAACAGCCAAGTGCCAGCCTGTTTACCCATAGCAGTGGACACAGGGAAGCGAAAGGATTTGAAAGTCTGTGTCTTGTCTTTGCTGTGTAGGCTCTTTAAACTCATTACAGGTGGGCTTGTGGTTCTTGGTGGTGATCAGTTCGAGGATGGTAAAAGTGAATGCTGGAGACCAGACCTGTGGGACCTGGGGCTTGCAAAGCCACGAGGAGGCAGCACGAGCTGTGTGGGCTCCTCCACATTTTGGAGGAGCAGCTCCGCACCAGAGTCATAGTTGCTCATAATGTACTTATTAAGTTTTTATAAGGTTGTAAAGCAATATTTTCTACTCCAGAGACTATGCCAACTTAGACCATGAGATTTGCCACCAGAGCTGTGGGATTTCATGTTTTAAGCATCTTAAAATGAGTAGAAGGCCCCTTTATCCCCATTCACACTGTCCAGTGTGATCATGCTGGAACAGTGTGTTGTGTTGAGCTCTCTTTACCCATGAAAATTCCTTCACATCCTGGGCAAGGATACAAACCTGCTTTCAAATGGTGTGATGGGAAAGCATAGATGACTGATGTGTTTCCTAAGACAGCAAGTCTAGCTCAAATTTTTTACTGACTTTTGTGGGCAGTCAGGTGCAACAGCCAATTTGCAGTAGGAAAGACCAGCACTTAGACAAGATAAGTGAATGAGCATCTGGAAGCACTTGAGCACTTGTCTATACTTCTAATAAAAATCAGTGGAACACAGGAAAACTAAGGGATATGTTAGAAGGTAAGTAGGTAAAAGTGGAAGATGAGGATAACTTTGGACCTCTCACTGATTTGCAGAATTCTGTCTGGATTAGTTCATAATTTTGATGCAAAATAAGATGATGTGCAGTTGCCAGAAGATGATGTTAGGGCAGTACGATATAGAACTTATTTTCTCAGCAGTTAGGAAGAGGGGTTGCAGGTAGTGTTTTCAGAGTGCAGTAGAGTCCTATCCTGCTTCCCTAAGTGCTGAGGCTGGGGGCAGGGGAGTGCAGGGAGTTGGAGGGCAAAGCTACTAAAATGCTCCACTAATATTTGTCTTCAAAAATTGGGTGGAGTTATGAGCTGTGCTGTCATACCTCAGAGGTAGCGGGCTTTGCTTTCTCAGCTGATCTCTGTTGTCCATTCCCAAGGGCAGTACAAACTCAAGTATGCCTCTGTCCAGTATGGCCATTGCTGAGCTCCCTTTTCCCTTCCTTTCCTGAGTGTAATCTGAATAGTCACCACTAAACCTGTTTCTGTTTCAGTGGTGTAAAATCGTCTTCCTTAGTATATGTCTGAAGCTGAAAATACAGTAGAAAGACTTGTTTTCAAAGGCTGCACTGTGGTTTGGATGTTAATGTAACTGAGCAATAGGAAAATAAGCACTCAAGTGCATTTCTGAGTAGAATGATCTCTGCTGTAGTCATGGGAGACCTCAAACAGCCCTTCTACTCAGGGTGCTGCACTGATCTTACTGTTGCTGCTGTTCTAAAATGGGGAGGTTTCAGTGTTGTGATCAGCCCTCCTTGGTGTGGAGTTGAGTGGTGTATAAAGCACATAGGAGCTATCTCAAAATAAAAGCACACATCTCTTGATGTAACAGTAAAGTAGTCCTGGTGGCTGAGTTCTTACATAATCCTCTTCCAAAGAGGGTCCTTGCAATGTCTTGGCTGAATGTCCCCATATCCATGTGAATTTGTAGATCATAAAGCTGTGAATTGTGCACGCATTAGGGCTTGGCTCTGCATGAAGATGAGCACAAGAGGGTTTTATGCAATAACTCTTTTCTCTTCTGGATGTTTTTTCTTGATTTTGCATGTATGTGAGGATCTCGGTGTTACTTGTAGCACTTGGAAGCTATCAAAGCTGAATGGTTGGACAGCTATTCTTGTTAAACTCAAAACAGTTAAAGATTTACCTGTACGCGTAAGGTAACTTTTTTCTAAATAAGTTGAGTTTTTGAATATCAACATCTGTGCTACCTATTTGATCATAAACCAAGGAGGATGCCTGAGGCCTTGGTTTAGTGAAGTAAAGCCTTCATGTTTTTTTCTAAATAATTTTAAAACTGTCTGAAATCATGGGGTTTTTTCTTTCCTCAGGGGAAAGTACAGTACCAGGTGTGCTTACTGTAATAATTGTTTCTGCTGTGTTTTTTTAGGTCTTTTTCATGCTGTCTATTCATGAGTCAGAAGTTTAAGTTTTTCTTAGATGCAAGGTGAATTGCTTCTTCTTTAGATATGTTTTTCTGTAAAATAGATCTGGTATGGACTTACCTTTCATGTGCTCCCTAAAGGATGGCTCTAATTCCTTTTTAGGGGAGTTGGTTCATTTGTTTAAGTCTTAGATGTCCCAGCTGTTTCCCAAGGTTCAGAACCTCATTTCATTTAAACCTTTTAGGGCTGCTTCTGAAAAGGATTTCTGTGGCTAAGCAAGGCTGAGAACTAGATGCAGTGGGAGGAGAGTAATAATAATTCAGTCCTCAATGTGTGTGTGTGTGGAATGTTTTTGTTTTGCTTGTCCCACAATTTTTAATGCTGTTATATTTCATGCTTTTGAGAAGATGCCTTCAAGGGCTTTCACATGACAACAGAGAAACAAAATTTTCAACTGCTTTCAGCTGGCTTTCTTGTAGCAGTAAGATCTGCTTATTTCGAATCAGTTTGTCTGGTTATAAGAGTTTTTTATTACTGTCTAATTGGGGTCTTGTTTTTTTTTTTTTTCAGAGATCGTTCACATTAATATTGGAAGCATGGGATTGGGATAATGATACAAAAGCTGGTGAGTATGTAAAGCTTGGGGTTAGTACTTATTCTGTGCTGTATGAATGCAGACTGGGGAGGGGGGAAATTGTATCCTACTGCAATCAGCCGTCCCTCCAAATCAGCTCTAGGCAAACCTGTTGTCTGAGTAAAGGGCATGTACAAATCCAAACAGTGAGTATTGGGTTAGGAACTGGGAAAAATGATTGCTGCATAGGAAAAAAAAAATGGACAATTGTAAATGAAGGCTGTAATTAACGCATAGCTCCTGATAATTAGCTCTAAAAATGTTTACGAATCATGGTAGGCCCTTCTTATTTTTTTAAGAAAGGAAGATAATCTGTAGAGTTGTGCTTCAAAGTCTCCTCAGTCTGCCTGTGACCATGCTGTGCAATAATTCCGATGATCAAGTGATCAAGTTAAATGTTCTTGCTCCCCATAAGGAAACAATACTTCATGTTTTTGCTGAAAATGTTCTAAATCATGGTATGATCCCTTCTCTGCTTTCTCCTCAAGTACTGGAACTTACTTCGCGTTTTCAGTCTGCAAATGCTAATACTCAGTGTCAAAGCAGGGTTATTGATCTGAAGTGAAAGCAAGATTATTTTATAAATACTTCAAAATTGTATCAAGGTGCCAATTGCCATAATGCTGCTAAAGCAGGACTCCAGCTTGAACCTAGTCTTTGTAAGTGGTTTACAAATAGATCTTAAAGTAATCAATGCCTCTGGCTACAAGAAAAAAAAATGACCCTCAGCCTTGCATTGTGGTTATTGATGGGCTATTTCATTTTGGTTGGGATCAGTGTAGAGGAGGGTAAGTGTTTGAACATTAAGATAGTGAAGAGGTTATATGAATTTTTAGTTTGTTCCTGAACCCTTCTTCTGTTAGAACTAAGCTCGTTTTGTCTTGTTTAACAGCTCCTTCAGCCTTTTTTCTATTGGCTGTGTTTTCTTCACATGTCTGATATTAGTGTTGCTGCAACCCTGCAGTTGAGTTGGTCCATAGCCTTCTTGAATGGCACTTCCCAAAGCTGGGTGTGGTATCCAAAATGAGATCTTATCTGCTGAGCAGAGAAAGCCTAAATCTTGAATAAGTTAAAATACCCTACATAGCAACAGATTGGAGGAATCCTCTTGAATGCTTTGTTTAAAAAGTACTACTTGATGTTAATTTAAATGGTTTCCAGCTGGGAATAATTTATCGAGGGGCAGCTAGTACAGCAAGTATTGGAATATTCATGCCCCAGTTAGAGGGCAAATCGGCTCATGAGGTGGTGTAGAAGGGACTGAACATGAAGAGAGCCAGCCTGTCCTGCAAGTTGCCTGTATGCATTTAAGTGTCAGATTTCATTTTTTAATTACCTTCTTAATAAATAATAGTATTGTAACCTTCTGTTTATTTCTTAGAATTAGCAGAATCCTCTTGCAAATCTGTAGCTTTAAACCCCAGATTTCTTTTAAATACACTTGATAAGAGGACAGTCACCTCAGGCTTGTGTTAAGTCTTTTGTTATGCTTTTTAGTTTAACATGCTCTAACAAATCTCTTTACTCACATTCATTTTTTCCCCCTGAACTTCAGGCCAACAGGATATAGAGTGTCTTCTGGAGGCCCAGTGTGCCATCTCCTTAAATTAACAGTTTCTCTGAACTGTGGGAGAGTATGTAAGTGTCAGATTACAGTTTAGCTCTATGAGAAACTGCTGATGGAAAGTGAACTTCCCTAATTTAGGCTGCCAGAGAGAGGTACTGCAAAGTTGTGTTGCATCTGAAATCCAGAAGGCTTCTCAGGTGAATTTAGGAAGGCTTTCTTGGCCTGTGATTTGGCAGAAGACTAGCTAAATGCTTGTCTTGTTTAAATGTTTCTGTAGTCTGTTTCCTGATTCTGTGATAGAGATGTGTTGCTTTGCTGTGCTTCAATTTAGACTTTCATATAAGATTCCTATGAAGAACTTGGAATTCTTAATGCTGAAGGTTTTCTTTTTTTTTCCTTTTTTTTTTTTTTTTTGAGTGATCTTGGCAGTGAGTCCTGCAGTAGGTTTTGCCTTGTGGGTCTGTCAAGATACAAAGATGCTTCACTTGTATTTTTGCAAGCACCACTGAACTGCCAAACAGGCACGGATCAGTAAAAATACACATGCTAGAGAAGAGGAAAGGGAATACAGCAACTGCTCCAGAGAAAAGACAATATCTGATCCTGGAGGGTTGAAATGAATGTCTGTGGAAAGCTTAACTCCCTGTCAGTCCTGAGCGCTGTGCTGATCCGGGGATCAGGTTACATGTATCTTCTGTTGCTACTGTAAGAAAGATTAATCAAAGTAATTGCCAGAGCCTGTTTATAAGCTGATTAATTAGTTCTGGAGTCAGGTTTTGCTTTCCTTTAATGGGCATGAGTAAGGCTGAAAGTTAAATGTAGGTTCTGTGTTCCAGCTTGGACTTTCAAATGGGTATTAAAAACCAAAACAACCGAAAAAAACCCCCATCCAAAACAAAACAACCTTTTTTCCTTAATAAAAACAGAACAATAGCAACAACAAAAATAAACAACAAAATCCAAACAAAACAACAGGCAAACAAAAAAACCTCCCCCAAAACCTAGAAAGAGGGGCTTCCAGTGAACAACATGATCTAGAACATTTGTCGCCCTTCCCTCCCTCTGTGTCCAAGCATCGTGTATTCTTCTTGCACTCAGCGAAAGCGAGGCAGGGGGGACTCGGAGCTGATCTGTGAAATACCCTCTCAAGAGCAAGTCTGCCAGGGCAAACATTTCCCCTGTACAAATTCTTAGAGCCCCCAATTCCTGAACTACTCCTGTGTTTTTCCCCTCCTCTGCACAGCAGGGTTGGCTCGGGGGTAAGCTTGTGGCAGTGTAGTGTTACCACTTGTTTGCTTTGGGAGGGTGGCAGAGGGGGAGAGGAAACTGGCGCAGATACTGAGTCACTGAGGAGGGCCTGTTCGCTGTCATCTGTCACAGCAGTTCCACTTTCCAGGTAAGTCAGTTGACTTGGCAGACTTCAGCAGAGGTCTTGGCAATGCCCGACCCAGCCCTGCCCTGACAAAGCCAAGCTGGCATCTTCACGTGTGAAGTAACTTTCCATTTGACCCTGTGTCTGCTGCAGGGATGCAGTGGTTGCTTTCCTCCTTCCCATTAATCTGTGTGAGGCTAATCATACAAAAATAAACTTTTTGAAATGCTCAAAAGCTTTTTGAAGTGCTCAAAAAAGGCTGAGGAGAATGTGCTGAGATGGGCATCTCCTGCTCCTTTGGATGTGAAGTTCATGTGATATCCCTGTGTTCCCTTACAAACAACTACCAGCATCACCTTTTGTACAGCCCTGTTGGCTTGTTGGGAATGTCTGACCTCTGCTAAGGGTCAGGGTGCTGATGGGCAGTGTTCTTTTTTGTGTATTGCACAGTTAAATACTCTTCAGATAAGGCCTTCTCTTCCAAAAATCACCTTCTTCTAAAAATCAGGTGCTCTGGGAACATTAATCAAAGAACTACCTTTTAGCCATCGTCTCCTTTTATGCAAACATCTGTACCACTATCAGCTTTTCTAGAGAGGCTTCTAGAAAACCTATTGATCAAGGAAATTGCTTGGGGGCTGTGCATGTATGTAAGTTTGAGTAATGAAGGATGCTTTTTTGACCAATAACCAGGAAAAAAAATCAGTTATGCCTTTACTGAGGGCTAAAAGTAGTGAGTGTTCACCCTAAGGTGAACTTCTGTGGCAAAGTCGAATGCAGGGAGCAAGCTTGTCTCATCGAAACAGTTAGGTGAGAGAGACTGAATATCTTCAGACACACTTTGGTATTGTGGGGGAGGGAGGAGAAACCTTGACAAGCACGTTCCTCCCTGTGTTTACAGATCTCTCTGGAAGATGCACCTTCTGCCTAGGATCAGTGTTACGTTTGAAGTTAAACAGAACACTCATACGTACGCTGGTACTTAAGAATTTAGTATTAGAAATGAAATGGCTTGGAGCTGCTTCCCTGATGCCTTTTGTGGTTCAGGGTAAATTATTTGGCTTGCTTATTTAAGCTGTTAAGTCCTACTTACACTGATACAAGCTTGAGGAAAAACCCTTCAGACTCTGAATACATTCCTTTTCAGAGGAGCTTGTGAAGATAAAGTTTGAGTGCTCAAAAAGATAAAAAGAGCACTCTTGGGTTCTTTCCCCTGTTCTTGACCCCTGGTATCAAGAGGTCTGTTCTGCATAGGTATATTTGCAGTAGCTGTAATGCTTGTTCCAGTTGTTTGACTGGGTCTGATGAATCTCCATTAGCCTGAGGGTGCCTGATAAGAGTTTTATTATATAAGCCACTCCTTTAATCTCGAGACCTGTTCTTCAGTCCATCTGATGCACTTTGAAGAAACACTTTCACATCAGTGGCTGCTGCAGCTGTTCATAAGGAGCCGATGTTGCTTATAGCAGGAAGGCAGCTCTATAATGTATATTTGCTATTTGTTCAAATTTCCTTGACCATCTGGTGATTCAGCATGTTTACCTTCATAGTTTGTCAGATTGATAGTCATTGAGGGAAAATAAGATTATTAAAAGATGCTGAAATCTGTCCAGGGAAGTGGTGGAGTCACCATCCCTGGAAGTATTTGAAAGACGTGTAGATGTGGCACTTGGGGACATGGTTTAGTGGTGGCATTGGCAGTGCAGGGTTAATGGTTGGACTTGATGACCTTAAAGGTCTTTTCTAACCTAAACAATTCTGTGATTCTATCTAATCATTAAAATTTCAGTGGTGGCTGATGTGATAAATATCCTGTTGGTCAAAAATAAAATGCAGGCAGCCTTTTCTGTCTTGCATGTGGTGCTGGAGAGTTAGAAAAGAGGGATAGGCTTCAATGTGTCTTGGCCATGAAATGTTTTGTGCAGTCTAGTCCAAGCAAGCATGCAGCTTATACATGGTAATACCACTTTTAATAATAAAGCTGAGAGTTACTGTGAGGTCTTAATGACTGGAGTACCTTTCAGTGCTTCATTAAAAGGGGTTCCTTTTAAGTTGAATATTCTTTAATTTCAACAGGAAATATTTTTATTTAAGCAAGCTTGGAAAAAGATGTAAAAAGAGCAAAATACTTTGCAGAGCCTGATACTTCCATAACTTTTCTTTTCCCCTAATGTTGGAGGGGGTGTAAATTGTCACTTTAGCCCTTGTCTATGCTGAGGGGAAAATGCCACTTTGGGAAGAGATGCACAGGATACTTCTAAACTGTCAGTAACTGTCTGGTTGAGAAACAGTCACTCTCTGGATTTTGTTTTCTTAACAGATGAGGTTAATGAGTTCTAGAAAGCAACTAAGTAGGTAAAATGCATTTGCTGAAGGTGGTAGGGTAGTATTGCTTGCTACCAGCTTGGCATGTTCTGTATTATTAATAATTTGAACTTCAGGCCTTATCTCACTACTATTTCAGCCTCTTGCTGTGTGCAAGCTTTTTGTTATTCATTTCTTTAAACATGTACTTTACAGAATCTTTATTTAAAGAAAATGGGTGCTGAAGCTCTGAGCTGGCAACATTATAGCTATTTCATAAATGGGTATGAAATTAGTATGTTCAGGTGAAGCTTCTGTACCTTTTTCTCATCCTTAAATAGTGTTGGGAGTTCAGATGCAACTTGCAGTCACCTAGAAAAGCTGTAGAGGAGGGTGGTACCAGATTTGTATGGTGAAACCATTAGAAAACTCATGTCACTGGGGTTACTCACTGTCTGCCCTTAACCCCCCTACTGTGCTTTGCTTATTCTCAATATTTGCTGAAGCAATTGTGTAATCTATTGTACTGACTGTAATTGTCTCACCTCCTGGTATTGAAGCTTCTATGCAAAGAATTACATGGATAAAGACACAAAATGGATATTCATATAAATGAAAACACTTTGTGTTGGCAGCTTCTGTACTCTTACAGCCTAGAATCCTCCTGTCCTCTGGGACAGGTAATGCTTTGTGCAGGTTTGGCCTCAGTGAGCAGAGCCTGGCAGGAGCAGAGCTGCTGCTTTCTGTGGGGACAAGGCAGGATGCTCAGAGTGTGCTGCAGCAGGGATCACAGCTATCAGGAGTTTCACTGGGGGTGAGGATAAGCAAGATACAGAGCTGAGAATGGCCCTTGACAATCCTGGGTTTGCTTGTTTATTTCTTCTTGAAATGTCAAATACTAGCTACTCAGTGTTCCATGGAATGGTTGTTAAAGATGTTTTGCTTTTATTTTAGACAGAATGATAAAATGGAAACAAGCCAGTTTATGTACCTAATGCAAGCCTACCAGAGCAGTCACTATTGCTCAGTAATTTCACAGCAAATTGAATATATTGTGTTTTTCTTTGTTTTTAAAATTAAACTCACTGCAGAGAACTTTTATCTCAGCTATGAGATAATGCAGATCTTGCAGTTTTATAAGAACAAAAAGGAGGCAAGAAGAGCCTCAGATCAAGATAAAGCTGCTAGTTGTCAGCATGTGGGTGTGGTATGTTTGGCTGCCTTGAAAAATAAGCCATTTCCTATGGATTATGTTCCAGGGTTTTTTAATATTTCCTTTGGGACACTTTTTTAAATTGGCCTTCCTGTAATGAACTTTGCAAGGCAAAGGAAAATTCAGTTATACAGTAGATCTTTATCATCCTAACTTTTTCTTTACTTGGTTTTCCCTTAACCAGTTGAGTACTTCTGGTTGGATTCCATATGTCCTTGTGTGCTACCAAACTTAACCCCCTGTTGAATTTACCTTTCTTTCTAAAAAGGTGAAAACTTGTTAATAGAACGAGTGGCACATGCTGGCATGATCAACCCAGAAGATCGATGGAAGACCCTCCAAATTAATGGCCCTGTTGCCCACTTTGAGGTGCAAATAAGGGTGAAGTGTGACGAAAACTACTACAGTGCTCTGTGCAACAAGTTCTGTGGCCCTCGAGATGACTTTGTTGGTCACTACACGTGTGATCAAAACGGAAACAAAGCCTGCATGGAAGGTTGGATGGGAGAAGAATGCAAACAAGGTAGTATGTTTCCTTTGTCTTGGGTTAGCCCTGGTGTATGTAGAAAAGGTGTAAACTGCAGTGGGTATTTCTGTCGTGTCAATGCTGTAGGATGTTAATTTTAGCACACACGGGCTTTGTCCTTTCAATAAAAATCTTTAAATAAAACATCCTCTGTGAAGAGTGGAGCACAGAACCCAGTGTTGCTTCTGGTGTGTGCTGTGAACACACCTGAACAAATTTAGTATTCAAAATAGTGAAACATCTTTTTCCTAATTGACTTTATTCAATGGTGGCGTTCCTTCCAAGCAAAATGATGTATTACATGTGTTAATGTAAGATTTTATTGAAATGATATCATCACTAATACAGTAGACTTTAATCCTGTAAAAATGCCCTTGTAACTGTTTCTGCAAATGAAAAAGTTTTAAGTGTAAAGTGTGTAAAGCTGAAAGCTTTTTGATAGCTCTTAATGGGAACAGAAATTCAAGCGTAGTCATCTCTTTTAATGTACCACTCAAATCTCTCTGTGTTTTGCCTTCAGTAAGTAATTAGTGCTAAAGTTATTTGACATACTCTTCTTTCTGCTGAGGGCTTCTTGGTTTTGTTTTCTGTTCCTTTCCAGTAAAAAGCTTGTTGATGATGGGGAGGACCATTTTTAAGGCTTGCTCAAGGTTGTGTATCACTTAAAGTTTGGGATTTCCAGCATTATACCAGGTTTTAAAACAACTGTGTTTTATAAAAGTTTCACTCTTGCTGCAAAGCCTTTTGGCTGTAGTGGTGCTGTGTTTTGTGAAATAACTGTCTGGAAGCAGTAACTATTGGAACATGGCAAAAGGCAATCTGCTTTGCACATGCAACAGACAGGCTAAATGACAGGAGCCCTACCTGAGCCAGCTCCAGATTGCTGCTGTACTGATGGATACCTGGCTGCTCAGACTGATGCCCAAATCTTTCTGTGTCTACAGCTGTGTGTAAACAAGGATGTAATTTGCTCCATGGGGGCTGCAGTGTACCTGGGGAATGCAAGTAAGTCTGCATGCTTGAGTATATTCTTTTTTTGTTGTTGTTTTGGGAGCACTGATCCTCTCTGGTGTCCTCCATGTATGATGCTACTTTTAAAAAGTCTGCTTTAAAATGGAAAAATTCTGTACCAGAACATGGATGGAAATGGGTTTGAAGTAGATGTCACGTGTGCAACAGCTGCATATACTCTGAACTGTTTTGTGATGCTATTCTGTTTTATGCCCATGTGGGACTGAACAGATTTGCTTTGTGTAGTTCAAAACTGTGCCTTTATCAAAAGAGAAAAATATAGAATTTTATTATTATTATTTTCAAAAGCTTTAGGAGTTTTAATCTCTATATATTTGTTTCTCTCAAATGAAAAGGGCAGCTTGCACTTTGGACTGTTAGACTAGGAAATGCTCACAGTCCTACAGCACTCAATATATGTTTTGGTCACCAAAATATAGTAAATTGTACTATTCCAAGAAAAAAGGGCTTTGGGCAATGATAGAGATACAGTAGCAACCCCAACTTAAACTTTCCACGCCAGGTAAATTTTTTTGGTCCCTAAATATGAGAGAACGGAGTGAAATGTTCCCTTAACTTCATGATGCAGCTTAAGTAGACTGTGATAGCAAGGGCAGTTGATTGTTTTCCTGTAAAGGTTCAGGCATTCAATGTAGTAGGTCAAGGGGAAATGGGTGTTATTTTTACACTGGCTGTTGAAGAAATGGGACAGGTCTACATGCAAGTTTGGGATCCTGTCTAAGTTGTTGAGTTTATTTGTGCACAGAGTGGTGTGCAGCATTGTGAGGGTGGATTCACACAGCGGTTCCTTAGCAAACTGTGCTGAACCTGCTTGATTGGAACGATGTGAAGCTGAACTATGGCTGCCAGAACCCCGGAGAGCTGACAAAGACTGGTTTGTGGCAAGCTGGGACAGTTTAAGGCAATTTGGCTTCATCCTTCTGACTACTACAACCACCAGAGAAGTGGCAGAAATAGGATGCAGATAGTTCAGCTTTGCTGGGCTTAGAGCTGGGCTGGGGTCGAGGTGCCAGTTCATGATCTGCAGTAGGTGACACGCAGGCAAGTCCCATCCTGCTGCAGAGCCTCGTGTTTTTAACAGCTGGGGATGGCAGATAAAGTCAGCCTTAAATCATTGCACCACGGAGTGGTTTCTTACTGCACTGAGACTTCCATCAGATGCTGCTGACTTCTTGGAAGGTTTGTTGCCTTGTAGCTCTCTGATCTGACTGAAATCTGTAAATCTGAAGTGCAGCGTTTCAGTTTGTGTGTGGTTTCACTTCTCAACCTATAAAATTTCCTTTAAAAGATTTTTTTTCAGAGAAGATGTTTAAATGATGGCTTCCTTTTTGTGTAAGAAAGAATTTATATATAAGGTATTTGTGGTTCTTCCATATCACTAAATATCTTCCTTGTGATTTCAAGTATTTCATGCCCCTGTGGTTGGGCATCTTTTTGTTACAAGTAGAGATTGTGGCTGAGAGCTGGGCCGGTATCATTTCTGCCTGAGGAAGAAACGTTCCTTCCCTTGAGTCTTTGCCTTTCAAGAATGCATTTGTTCCCCTTGAGAGCTATTTTTATGATTTTTGATTCATGTAAGGGTTTCTGGTGTCCTGTCGGTGTCAAGGTAGCATCCTAGGAGCCTGTGAATATTTGCTTTTCAAATGCAAGATGTCTTTGACTAAATGTGTAAAAGAAACAGATTTAAGCAAATACAAAGCAGTATCTTTGGTTGGTTGGGGTTTGTGAGGGTGGGCGGGTAAGAGGGGTTGGCAGAGTTTCCTTTTCAACTTCCATTTCCCTGTGATACCAGCTGTGTCTGAGAAGGCAGAAGCTGGAGAGTAGGAGGGAGGTTTCAAGAAGGGAATATAAAGCCTTTGAAGCTGAGGGGGCTGGGTGGCTGTTACCTTTTTCAAGGTGCCTGTCGATAGGTGGTCTCACACGAGCGAAGCCTTCCCTTGCAGCCTGGAGCTGATGTGAAGAAGCATCTGGTGTTGTAAGTCCAGGTGTTCCCTTGCAACCTGCTCAGCTACACTGAGCTCACATAAATTGAAGGACTCTGTCCAGGTATCTTCTGCTTTGCTGGGTGGATTCTCTCATTTGAAAGAAAGTACAGAGGGAAGGAATAGGATTGTATGCAGTTTACCTTGTTTCTTGATGCCTTGATGCTCAAGTCAGATCCATGATCAGCATGAAGGAGAGCAATGGCTTTTCTATGTGTGGCCACTCTTTGTAGTATTGCAGAAAGTTCTCAGCTATCTCCTTAATGGTGATTTGTTAGCTTGAGTGTGTTCACACAGCTGTCTTAAAATTGTATTCTGTCATAGTTATTAGACTGTATTGGAAATGTTGCTTTTAACCAAAACGGATAATACTTTCTGTAGAAAAATGATGCTGGCCTAAAAATAAACAAGGCTTACAGACGTGACCTTTATCTTTAGCAGTACAAAGGAAGCTGTTACTTAAAAGAAACTGCTATGTTTGGTGCTGTTGAATTTTAATCTAGATGCCTTCATCCTGGTTTCTGGACAGCTGCCACTGTAATTTAACAGGTGAAAACAATGTCCTTTTTTAATTCAGAAAGAAAATGAAAATGTGAGAAAAAATATGGGTGTGAGGTAGTTGGGAACCAGCTGGTGCCAAAAGCTACTTAATTGCCAAAATTTGCAGTACTGTTAGTAAATAGGAAAGCTGGAAAATGGTTTCCATCTTCAACTTGCATGAACATGGAGGTAGGTTAGGCAGAGGCTCCAAGGCTTTCAACCAAGGTCTCAAGAAAAGATCTACCCTCCGTTTTTTATGCTCCAATGTAATTTAGAGCTGATTTTGGATTAAAGGTTACACTAAAATCACAAGTAGCTAAATGACCTCAGACTGTTAATAAAGGCTATGTCACTGGTTCTGGATGTGCATCATCTGTTGGTCAAGTTCATGCACCCATTTGCTTTGAGAAAGTTACAGTTTTGAGATATTTTTCCATTTCTTCTGTTGAGTTTCCATCAAAATGGAAAATAAGTAGGGATGACCAGATGTCTCAAAATGACCTGATGTAGGAAATGGTTTTGTGGTGTGGCTGGGTCTAGGTGATGGGTTTTGGTCATTGTGGAGGCAATTCAGCAAAAACAAAAATTTCCTGAATAAAGCTGAAAAAAAAATTCTTGAGAATAGCAAAAGCAGCTTAACTGAGTCTTGCAAGAATAGAAAATGCTGCCATCCTAAAGAGAAAACAAACCAGTCTTTATCTATAGTGCGTAAGGAAAACAATAAAGTGCGGTCTGCAGTGGCAGGCTAAATGGTCTTTTTTTACTGACTTCACCAGACCAAAGTAGTAGGAGGGATTATCAAAGACACAACAATAGCAGAGCCCTGATGCTGGTGCTTTTTGTATGTTTTTACATCATTTAAAGTACTATAAATTCCATTGAGCTGTCAAGAGGAGAATGAAGTTTGATCTAATGGCTCATGTCTGGCTTGGGTTCAGTGACTGTACAAAATTAGCAAAGTTGACTATAGAGAAATCATCAGTGACAGTCTCTTTCCTCGATTAACACTGCTGACCTGGCTGTGTTGGGTACCACTCATAAACTGTCACTAGGCTTAACAGCTTAATCTTTCACTTCCTTGTTATCCAGAGTGGTATGGCTTTGGTTGTGGTCCAGATATGCCTCATATCTGGCCTACACTGTCATAGTCCTGCCAGGATGATGGTATTTTCAGAAGTCTTTCTACTTTTCCCATTGCCTTTGAATGTTTGTTTCTCATCTAAAGCAAAACAAAAGGAGTCAAATCCCTAACACTGCTCAGCTTGTATTCTGGAGCCATGGTAAGAGCTAGGTTTTGTCCTGGGAAATGCCAGTCTTACTTTTCCACAACTGATACAAAAATGTCTTTAGAATGTGCAGACTAACTGAAATGAATTAGAAATGGGATCATTAATAGCACTCTAATGTGAATTCTGTGCGAGGTGAACAAAGCAAACGTTCTTTTAAAAGAACTTCTTTGTGTGCTTTGAACTGACTTGTTCTAGAACTATATATGACAGTTTTAGTTCTATGGTTTTAGTGATTTTATTTTGGTTTGGTTTTATTGAAACATGCACCTTATCTTTGTCCCATTGAAAAAGTTTTCTTAAGCTTTCTGTCCAGTGCCATGCCTTCTGCAGTCCTTGTGCTCCCCTTCAGCAGTCCAGCAGTGCCTGCCAGGGCTGTCAGCATCTCCCAGGTGGTTTTGCTCCCTTCATCTGTCACTTCAAGGGCCAGACCCTGCTCGACTATTATTCAGTACTTTCTTTAGAGATGCAGCAACAAAAGCTGGAGTGGCAAAATGAGCTACAACTACCTGCAGTATTAGGGATATAACTGCTCTAGAGAGTCTTTGTTAAATCTTAGGCTTCTCGGAGGCTATCCCATGTCATTGATGTCTCACTTGTGGTTTTGTGATGGTTGGGTGGATAACATGTTTAGCATCAGCATTGGGGAGCTCTGTCTTTTTGAGTTTTTTTTTTTTGAAAACTCCAGCAGCTGGATTCTTGTAAACTCATTCTTGGGTATGAGGTGATCTGGTAAGGCTTCTCAGAACAGGTTGTTATTGAGAGACTGTAAAAGTCATAGAGAGCTGGGAAGAAAAAAAAAGGAAATGTAATTCCTGCTTCTAAAAGTTGGGAGAAAGTAAGAGGTGGGGATCTTCTATAGTTGTTCCAGATCCAGAATGGGATTATGAGAAATCTCATAGGCTGCTCTGAGCAGTAAACCAGAAAAAAACCTTGTTTGGCCAGTGTGCTTATCTGCTTTGTCATCTGACCAGTTCAATACCTGCAACACTGGACTTCCCATGGTACCTGAAGAGCTTGAGGCTGCTGTTTGGCCCTGCAGGAATGCACTTGGTACCAGGACTGGGACATCTCCTGTCTACTCTTTGGTGCAAGATATCCTATCACAGCTTCAGGTTTCAAAGATCTTATAAAATTCTTGCAACTGCTGCATCTTTCATCGTGTTAAGTTCTCTTGCCTGTTGTTATAACCAGTACTTTTATTATTGTTTCTTATGTCCTAATGGTGAGCCCTTAGGGAATGTTGGCAGGAGTGTCACAAGCAGGCACCTTAAGCTAGGCAAAGAATCCCATGTTTTGCTTCTTTATTGGTCGAGGACTGTTCTGTATTCACTTGCAAGTGGGTAGGAAGATACAGAACATATCCTAAAGGTGAATCTGCATCCAGGAGATGTGAACGGGTGTGCAGGAAGTAAAAACATGTAGTGCTTGAACTTGTGTCTGCAACAGTGTGGGGAGTGCAGCTGAACTAGAACAGTAGATCAAAGCGGCACAGAGAACCTAAAATCGCAATCCAAGCACTTCAGGGCTTTAAATTTTAGACTCTCGAGCCTGTTCTTGTGGCCTGGATGCCTTGTTTGCAGCTGGAACACATTGGGTGTGCTCCTGGCATACGTCTGACATTACCTTAGTTTAACCTAAGAGGAATCCAGTTCCTTTGTTCCAAAACAGCTCTGTGGTGGGAACTAGCACACCATCAACAGGAGTGATCAGGCAGTTCATGTAAAAAGCGTGTTCCTGGTGTGAACTAATGCAAATACAGGCACACCCTTAGAGCCACTTGTGCAAGTTAACTGGGCAATGTTCTGCCTAAAAGCTTTTGAACCAATGCCCTCTTTTAACTTGTTCTCAAACTCTACATAGTACCGGAGTGAGACTGTTAGCTTTCAATAACTTCCTTTATTAGAGGAGAAAAAAGTTTTTAGGGAAAGGTTTGTATCTTTTGGTGTGGTAAGAATGCTGTCGGTGAGAGGAAAAGATACAACAAGCTTTCAGGTAATTAAATTATTTGAGTTCATTAATGAGCATGTTTTCCTTTGCTATTCACAAAATTATCTTGCCTATTTCAGAGGTAGGAGAGTAGGCGAAGTGTTTCTGTGACAAGTATTAGTGAATGAGTACTGTACTGCTTATTGACATTGAATCCAGATGCTCAGAATTGTAGGATCTAACAGCTGGACAATATTGCTGCCTGCTGTGCAACAAGTAATCTCCTAAAAGTTTAAACAGACTTTCTTACGGTTATTTTAAGTAAATAACTAATATAAAGCTATTGTTCTGGCCTTTGCAACACCATCCTGTTCACGTCACTAGAAAATTTAGTGGTTTTCTATTTAAGAGGGTTATTTCTCCCCCACCCCTGAATGATGCATTTTGCTTCTGCTCTTAATGTCACTGTTTTGCTTTGTTTTCCTGTGTGTTGAGTGTTTTGGCCCCAGCTTCCACTTGAAACATGACTGGGAGAAGCTCCCTTCAAAAAGTCTGCTTATAAAAAGGTGTATAAATACATCACAATGATGTTCTCTTCACTCTTTGTAGGATGTGCAATATATCAGTAAGGTGTAACCTGTGATATTTAAAGGTTTATACCACATTGCCTACATCCTCCCTAAGATTTTTTTAAAATTTATTTTTAGGCCCCATATTCTGGCATTGACTTCAGAAATAGACTTCACTTTGGTGGTTTAGGTGTCTTTATGCATGAAGTGCTGACAAAGCTCTGTAAGTAGGTGTAGAGCAGAATTTATTTAGGTATCCTCTCATTCTCTTGAATTACAGAGCTCTTTGTAAGGTTAACCAGCACAGATTAGTGATTGGATGAGATGTGCAATACGAAGTTTCTCAGCTGAACTTTCTGCACAGAAGGATCAGGACTCTCAAATAACCAGAAGTGATTGAACCAGGAGAGCAAACCATGTGGGAAGATCATACAAAAGAGCTGAGTTGAAGCTGATCATTGAGAGCACCCTGACTTCCTGCTGTTAGCAGAGGCATTTGGATAAGGAGGAGTTAATCATGCAAGGTGCTGAGGGGCCGTGGTTCACAGACCATCAGGACCTGGGTACCTCTCTTCACCTTTCCACATCACTTCTATAACTGCCACTGTAGGATTTGCCATAAAGTCATTGAGTCTGGACAACATTTTCAGGGTCATCTAGTCCCACCTCCTTGCCCAAGGAGGTCTAGTTAGACCAATCCAGTTAGTTCCACCTGATTTGGAAATATTTGGTTTCAACCAAGCTCTCACTAAATAATTATAACACAAACTTCTTCAGAGGAAAGCAGAAGCTGCTGTCAGCTTTTTCCTTAATTATATCTCTTTCAGAAGAACATAAGGAAAACAAAGTTCTGCAGAAAAATCTGTTTTATTAGACTTGATAAGCGCAGTTTTTTACTGGCCCCGGGAAAAATAAAACCCCCAAATTTTCTGTTTCGTTCTCTTTCCCACTTGCCCCTGCCTCTGAGTACATATGTATCTGTGAACTTTGTGTAGTGATGAGTGCTTTTGTAGGATTCCCTGATGCTAAATTTACTACTTTAAACACAGTTTTACTGTAGAAAGTCCTTTTTCCTTATCCTGAAATTTAGCTGTTTGAAGCCCCACTGAGCTGAATTATTGTGGCTTTGTCTGCTTGTCAATGACAGCAGTGTTTCTTCTGCACAGTTGCAGTTTTTCTAATCTGAAGATTGAAGTATTATCTGGAATTTTTGCTAATGTTAACTCCTGCCACCTCCACTTCCTCCAGCCTTTTGTTTGAATTGTCCATTTTCTGTTGCTACCAGACTCTCATTTAAGGAGAATGGAAACTGTGAAGTGTGCCTGTAGAATTGGTAGATCTATTCTCCAAATTCTTGGTTTCAGGATAACCAACAATTGTTCTTCTCTCCCTCTTACACTTTATCTGTGTTAATTCTGACCCAAAGGGATGCTTTGGTCTGGGAGCAGATGCCTGTGCTTCAGCCTTGCATCAGGAAGTTACTAAACTCTAACAATCTATTTTTGGTAGCTTCTTTGTACTGCTAATAACCCAACAAGGGCTAAGATTAAGCCAGGTCTGATTTTGTTTTGCATGTGCTGGATTGTGAAGACAAGTTTGAGCTGATGAAGTCAGCAGAGGGGAAGGACAAAGGAAGTAGAATCTTGATTCCAATAAGAATTTTCTTTGTCTGTTGGACAATGAGAATCCTTATAGATTCTCTATATTTGGCTTTCTTATTTTGTCAGATGTGAAATATTTAGAATTGCAATTTAGTTGATTCTCGACTGGGATGGGAGGGTGGGGAACAAGTAACTTTAGCCCACGGTTAGCTGCACTGGCAGTTTCCTTTTGGCTTTTGCACAAGCAAGTTGGTACACTTTAAGGAATTCTGCTTTGAGTTTTTTGGGGGTTTTTTGGGTTTTTTTTCCGAAATGATGTTGAATTTATGTTTGTACCATTTGGGCTTCTCATAGTGAATCATTAATCATTTTCATCCTTGGTTTTTTGTCTTGATATTTTTGTCGTAAATGACATACCCGTACCCATCAATGACATACCTGCCCATTTCTGGGTTGGTTTACCTTTATCGATCCCATCTTGCTCTCAGGGTGAGCTGAAGTCCATGTAAGCATTATCTTTTTAGAAGGAAGTGGAATTAACGCTGCTCTAGCACCTGTTAATGTAGGATGCGACCAGACTTCCTGTTCGAGAGGAAATCCTAATTTACTCTTCCTTGTTAAACTGAAGGCCGATCAGCTTACCACATAGTAACCTTTTGACTTGTAAACATTGTGTTCCTTTGGACTGCTTTTAGCCTCTAGAAATTATTTCCCTCAGGCTTGGTGGTAACTTTAACAGTAAACTTTGCCTGGGTTGAGTATCGTGAAAAAGCAGCAACCTTTTTTTCTGCTGAAGTAATTTTAATGCCATCAAGCATACCTACAAACTCAAGTTAGGTGCTTAAGATGCCTTCAAATTCTAGAAGTGGGCTGTATTTTTCTTTGTACTCTTAAGCACTGCTGCAGTGTTAAGCAAAGAAACTTGTTATCCATTGGCTGTGGAGAATAAATTGAGTTATTGTGATTATTTGCTTTGTGATGCAGACTTTCAGCTCTTGAAAATGCTTGTTGTATGTGGGTGGGGAGTTGGCTCTGGCTGGGATAGTCATGGTGAATCACTGGCAGTAGTGCCAGGTTTGGCATGGATGAAGATTTGGGTTGGGGCCAGTAAAGTGAGTTGCAATGCCTTTTTTATTGTTTATTACCATCCTCTGAAAAGATTTTTCTGTCCTTGAGGAGGAAGGAAGAGATCAAATTTAGCAGGAGCAGTATTTGTTTCCTCTTGCTGCTGCAGCAGCCAAAGAAAGAGGCTTCTAAAACACGAGTGTTCCCCAGGCTTGTGCCAGCCCTGCTCAGAGGAGCAGTCGAGGCCTCTGGGCTGGGTGCTCAGCTGAGGCTCTCCTTGCAGATCTGCAGCTGGGAGCTTTTCAGGGCAGGAGCAGGTACTGGGGCACGAGCTCAAAGCAGTTCTAGAACTTCCTATGAAAGGAACGGTCTTGTAGAAATCTGCATCTAGATTCCTTCTGCCAATGTAAATAGTAAGAATTTAAATGCTGTGCTGCCAGCACAGCTTGTTCTGTTCCTCTGGGGATTGATCCAGCTTACTGAAACCGTGGAAGGGGATTGATTCACAAGGAACCAAGTCTCCTCATTTGTACTTCCCTTCCTTATCTTCTCTCACTGCCTCCCAAAAGACTTAATTTATTTTCTGCTCTTTTATACTATTCATATCATGTGGGTACTAGAATGTTAGTGTTAAGTCTAAAAAAAGTAGATTGATTTCTAATGTTTTTTCTTCCTCTAGGCAATAAGGCTGCACTGTTGTGTGTGTGCCCAACTCTCATTCAGTGTAATTTTATGCATCTCTTTGTTGCTAGTATGTCTTTTGAATTCTGTGTAAGAAATACTCTCTTAACAGGCAGAACATTTCTTTTGTTGGCCCAAAAGAGCAAGCCTACTATTTCTAGGTACTTAAAATATGTGTGAAATATTATGTTAAAAAAAATCATTAACCTATGCCTCCCCCCTCCCCCTTGTAAGTTCAGATTTTAATACTTCTCTGCAGCATAAACAGTTGCTTCTTTTAGCAGAGTTCTGTTACAGATTAATGTAATGATACTGGTCTCCGAAGAAATCTTTGGGAAAAATTAAACTCTATAACAAATGAATTATTTATGGCTTTTGTTTCTGTTCTTGCTCTTCCTTTCTCCAAAGAGTACTTTTGCCGTAGTGTCAGTAGAGAACTGAGGGTATAATGGAATAAATCTGTGAAAAAAGGTTTTCTTGAGAAACCAGGCTTTGAGAAAATTGTCAAGACTGCTGCCTCTCTGGCTGCCCTGGTCTTTTAAGGCTGGAGCACTCTAGAGGAAATTGGCTATTATCTTGAAATCTCTCTTCTCAGAAAAACACTTTAGTGCTCGATGCAGTAAGCCAGCAGTCTCCTTCTGAAAATCAATTTTGACTTTCTTGTATCAATCACAGTTTTTGTCCTAGTGTGAGATGATTATGTGAGGTTGGGACTTCTTGTGAAAGAGCAACTAATTCGTGTCCAGCTCTCATAATGTGTAGTGCTTGATGGTGTTTGTTGCCATGGTGTGTAACACATATGGTCAGGACAAGTTCCTGTAAGAGTGTTCAACAGGACTAGTTGTGTCCCTTCTACACAGGATACATAAAGTTTTGTTATCTGTTGCACATTGAACAGTTGACCTTGTTCTTGAGAATGGTAAGTGTAGTGTTGTAAATACATGTAATGCTGATAATGAAGCATCATGTTGCTAACTTTTAACATGTGAACTTACATCTTAGGTGTCATTATGGTTGGCAAGGACAGTTCTGTGATGAGTGTGTCCGCTACCCAGGCTGTGCTCATGGGAGCTGTAATGAACCATGGCAGTGTAATTGTGAAACCAACTGGGGTGGCCTGCTCTGTAACAAAGGTACTTAACATTAATGTACAGGAAAAATAAATTAAGTTGCATGATTAACTGATAACTCATTAACCCTTTTTTTTTCTGCTAGTGTGCAACTACTCGAGTGTTTCTGTGCCTTAATTCTTGTGTGGCAGATGGTGCCTAGGCATCAGAAGTATAGGAAGTTCAAGACAAAAGGCTTGGAATTGTCCTGACTCTTCTAACTCCTGCAGTTGTCTGCTGTTCATTCTTCCCTGTTCTGTGGATAGTTGCCAGATCACAGGCTAGCCGTTGGAATATGGGGATGATGTGGGTGAAGGATGTTCGAGCCAGAAAGGCATCTGTGTGTCTGATTAAAATGGTGAGATCTGCGTTCCCTGCTGACTGACCCTTTTCTCTGTGCAGATCTGAATTACTGTGGGAATCACCACCCCTGCCTGAACGGCGGCACCTGCATGAACACCGAGCCCGATGAGTACCGCTGTGCCTGCCCCGACGGCTACTCGGGAAAGAACTGCGAGATCGGTACTTGGGGACATTGCAACTCTCTTTGCACATCTGCAGCTGGTTTAGGCACTTCTACCTTCCAGTGGGAATATGCTCCATCTCTCCTGTCTAGTGCCTTAGCCTGGCTGTTCAAAAAATCACCAAAGACAAGAGAAATGCTGCACCAGTTTCCCTTTAGATAAGGCTGAGAATGTTTCTTCCCTTTGCCTTCTCTTCCTTAATCCAAATATGCAGTTGGGCTGTAGCCTCATGAAATAGGTTACACGTGTGGCTTTCCCTGTTGCCTGTCTCCCTGCTGCCCATTTTCTTGTCTTCTGGCTTGCTGGCAAGCATGAATCTTTTCCAAGCTGGGGGTTAAGAAAGGTGGAAGTGATGAACACTTCAGTTTCTACTGATGAGGGGCTTTGGCCCAATTTTCAGTTGTCTGAATGTGAGGGCTATCCTTTTTAATCAATTGAATCTTAATCTTTTAATATGGGACTTCTAATACATCTGGAGTAATAATGAAATGTTAACTGCGGTGGAAATGTGCTCAAACCTGCTTACAGAGTCACCTTAAACAGTCCGAACAAAAAGTGTCTCCCTTGTGCCTATTGGCAAAATGGAGGAGAGCATTTAAACCACATTTGTGATGAAGTATGGCTTTGACTTGAGCCCAGCAGATCTGTGTCTTGAAAAACTGCTTCCTATCTCAACCACAGTATGAAGATAGCATGTTGCTTTTTTCTATCTGTATATGTGTTACACAAAGACCAAAATGTTCATGCTCTGGGGACGATTTTGGTCTTTGGAGACTTTTCTTGATTATTCTCACTTTGGAGGTAAATGAGCGAGTGTGCAGTTTCTAGTTCTTTCGTATTTTGCTTTAAAAGTTTCATGTTTGGAGAAAAAATTGAAGCTTTTGATTTAACTTTTTCACATGTAGTGTTTGGTCGGGTGTTCTGTTTCTTTGCCACGATGGGTTGTTAAATCCTTTTTTAAAATGTGATCTTCACAGTCTTCTCATTATGAATTTTGCTGTTCCTTGATAGTTAAACGTTTAGGTAAAAAGAACCCTTTGTTTTTTCCCACTTCACTGCTTGGCCTGAAGTGTACTAAACTTTGTCAGAAGAAGGTTTTCAGAGTTAATCAGGACGTAGATCTTTGAACTTCATAAAGCGCTATGTGGTATTAAAGATACCATCAAAACTTGAATTTTGCTTCAGCCGGTAGAACGTGATGTAAAGTTTAGCCTAAAATGGATGAAATCTTGCCATAGCTTGCCCTGAAAGCTGTGGGGGAGTAGCTTGGCTTTTCAGGTGAGGAGGCAGTGAAAAAGGGAGCCATATGATTGCTGAGATGTGCAGTGATTTTTAACAGTAGGCTGGCATGTGAGCTGCTTTGAGTACTGGTACTAAAAGCTTCCTTAGCTTCTGAGAGGGGAAGTTACCAAAAGTTACCAAGAAGGTTACAAAAAGGTTGTCCCTCCTCAACCTGATGGTTGTCTTGTGCAGCCTCTCACAGCGTTACAGCCCTACATGGAGTGACAACGAGCAGCCCTGCCTGTGAGCACCTCTGTTCCCTGCTGTTTCCAAGGAATGATGTTAGACTGAAGCTAAACAGACCTTTGATACTTAAACCACTACAGCTGTTCAGGCCTCTGCTTACAGCATATCTGTTTTGTCTCACTGAATTTAAAAGAAGTGCTGGAGCACTCTGGAGGTGGAAGTGCATGGCTGGAAGCAGAGTGTTTATGGGGAACTTTGCTGTTTCCTGGGATATTGAAACAGAGTGACCTGTCTGTGCTTAGGCTTTCTAGTCATTAAGGTAGGAAGGATGATACATCTTCAGTAAAATCCTGCTTCAGTTCCTTACTGGGAATCTTAACTCTCTGCAGGTGGGAGAGGAAGGCTCCAAACTTCTGTGCTGGCACCTCTCCACTGCTGTTTCTCTTGGTTACTTTTAGCCAATCCAACTTTTAAATGCAAGTTCTCCTTAATTGGTACTGGAAGAGTATTTAGCAGGAATTTCTTTCCTTCTTTCTCCCCAGCCGAGCATGCTTGTGTATCTAATCCCTGTGCTAATGGTGGAATTTGTCACGAAATTTCGTCGGGCTTCAAGTGTCACTGCCCGTCGGGGTGGAGTGGACCAACATGTGCTATTGGTGGGTATGCTTCTGCTGGTGACTGAGCTGTTGGGTTGGAAGGGTTGATGCAGCTTACGTGGTGATATCACACTCTGTGGGGTTGGAATTTGGTGGTAGTCTTTTACTTTCCCTGTCTTTTAACAGCTGAGCATTGGCAGCATGAAAAGGGGAGGGTTCTGTGCAGCCCACAATATTGACTCGATGCAGTTGAGATCTGTTATCAAAAAGTTATCAAAAGCATAGCTGGACTGTGTCCAAAAGCTTGTTTGAGAGTTCCTGACTCCTTAACCACTCTAAAGCAAGATACAGAATGGTTTCATTTTGAGAAATATACATGTGAAGGTCAAATATTCTCCCCTTCTTTAGTAGTAAAGTAGATTTGCACCCTTAAATGCTTAAGTGTCTGGTTCAGAGGACAGAGAAGTGGTTGAAATGTATTGTGGGACTAGAATTGGTTTACATGTTGCCTGTGATTTGGAGCACAGGTGGCTTACCTGTCTTTAAACAGCAACTGTCCCCCCAAAAAACCAAACCAAAATCCCTGAAAATTACCAACCACAGAACTGGCTAAATTTGACATGAATCTAGGAACATGACTTTCGATGAAAGTGTGAATGACAGAGAGGCTGGGTGATTCTTCTTTGCTGTTTGCAGGTCTTCTCTCCTCTGTCTCACGGTGTCCCCAAAAGCCTTAGTAAAATTAGTAAAAATTAAGTTAGAAATGTTAGTCTGTTCATAAGCTTGTTTGTTTGTACATTCTCCCCCTTCACCTCAAACTAACGTTGAAGCAGAGCCTGTTAAGCCAAGCCCTAGGCCATGTAATGGAAGGCTCCCTTTGACTTTGCAGATATTGACGAGTGTGCATCAAACCCCTGTGCTCAAGGAGGGACCTGCATTGATGGTGTCAATGCATTCGAGTGTATTTGTCCACAGCAGTGGATTGGAGCAACTTGCCAGCTTGGTGAGTAATTCTAAAGCTTTGGAGACCACTGGAGGTTAATCCTAAACAGTGAAAAACTCTGTGTGTTTCTGGCATGGTGTTTATTGAAGAAAACATGGAATGTGTGTGTTATTGCTATCTTAGCTCCTCTTTAGTAGATCCTGAAGGCAGAAGTTTCAAGTGGATCTGTAACTATTTAAGCCCCAACTTAGGCTTGCTTATAATAGTTTTTAGAATGCCCCGTAACTCTTCTGTTGCAAAATGCAGTGTTGGTGATGGTAGCTCCTTCTCCGTGGTGGCAGAACAGTGCCTAAGCTTGTGGAGGCCAGGGAGGGATTTGCCCTGACTAACAAATTGCCTTTTTGAGTTTTGGCAAAGGGAAGAGTAAGATAATATGCATGTGCTACTATAGGCAAGTGTGCATTAAAGTCCTGTGGTATGTAAATGGTTTCAGTGCCCTACCAGTGTATAATATGAGCTTCTGATGCTTGGATTGCATGGACACTTTGCTTGGTGCTGTGGTAATCTGTTTCTGGGTTTGTTCTTTATTCTATTCTTTATTTTCTCTTCTTTCACAGATGCTAATGAGTGTGAGGGGAAACCCTGTGTTAATGCTTACTCTTGCAAAAATCTCATTGGTGGATATTACTGTGACTGCATTCCAGGATGGACAGGAGTAAATTGTCATATCAGTTAGTATTTCTTTAGTATGTATGTTGACAGTAGGATGCTTTGTTCTTAAAAAAAAAATTGAGTGATAGTATACATACTTTTACAAGAAAAAAAAATAACTGTTGTCAGGATTTTTCTAACTTCTAGCAATGTAAATTAAAAATACTGCTTGAAAAATTATTTTAAAAGGTATTTGGTATTAATATGAGCTTAGATGTACATTTAAATAACTAATAAATCTCTTAACTCTTACATGTTTCTGAATGATATATACTGATTCAATTTAAAACACTTAAGTTAAAATATTAGATATTAAATTAATTCATATTGATACCTCACTTTTAGTACACTGTAGTAGAAATATAGAATGTAATTTTCTACTAGATATTTTTTAAAAATAGCGTTCTCCTAAGGCATCAAGAATCCTTCCTTTCCATTGAAACATCTAGAAAAAAAGCCTTTTTGACAATCACTTGTTCTCCATTTTTATGCTAAACCTATACTTTACAGCTTAGTCTTCCAGTATAAATTCTAATGCTTTGCATATTCTATCCGTAGATATAAATGACTGTCATGGGCAGTGCCAGCATGGAGGGACTTGTAAGGTAACTCTCGTTCATTACATTCCATGTTGAAAATTAATCTATCTCTGACTGGTTATGAGTTCTGTAGTTTGCAATTAGTTTGGTTAAATGAGTTGAAATGTTAAAAATGTAATGCTACACGTGCAGACTCTTGCACCCATTTCACAAAATAAAACTTTGTGGTGCTACTGCTGTTCGCAAATCCAGAATACAGAAATAACTTGAATTTTTGTGTACGAGTTTCGTCAGTAAACGAATCCTTCTGCTTTTGCTTCTTTTCCCTGCTCTGTGAAGGATGAAGTGAACGGTTACCACTGCTTGTGCCCTCGTGGTTTCACAGGAAAAAACTGTGAGATAGAAACCAACGAGTGTGAGAGCAATCCCTGCCAGAACGGGGGCCGGTGCAAAGACCTGGTGAATGGATTCACTTGCCTGTGTTCCCAGGGATTCTCGGGAGTCTTCTGCGAGGTGAGGGCAGCGCAGACATTACTGTAATGCTTGTCATGGATTGAATTCTTCAAAGAAATATATCTCTGGGTTTAAATGGGAGTAACCCAAGGCTGGAGCACTGCTGCCTATCGTAGCTGTCACCTGATACTCTGAATAAGCAAATTTGTTGTGCAGCGCTGTCATAGTAGCTGTAATGCTTGAATTTGCAGCCTGATAAACTGCAAGTTGTTGCACACAGGTGTTGGCCTTTCTAAGTGTTTTAAGGCTGCAAGTAATCCTTAAGCTTGAAATGTTTTCCTTTGTAATTTTCAGGATCTGTGTCCTTTCCTTACACTAGAGTGCTTTAGGTTCTCATCCTAATAACTCTGAGGTACATAATTGAATTACCCTTAAAGTAATACTACTGCTATTGGTAGGAGTATTATAATTATATATCAATTATTTATATTATATATAATGGTGATAATTAACATAATTACTAAAGGCAGGCAGATAGCCAAGTATTGGCTCTCAGAACTTTCTGTTTGAGATCATTTTAGGAACATGTAGTTCAAGTGCTTAAGGATTCAGATCTGAAATATTGTAGTCTTAGTGATAATTCCAAAAGTACTTCATGGTAATGAAGATACTCCTCTTTCTAGGGAGGACATTAGACTTTTCAGTGTAAAATTATTTTGCATTAAGTATTCACTTTCTGGCTTTTGCTGATAGTCAAATCCATCTGAATCTTATGCTTAGTATCAACTGGAGGCATTAGACTAGAATGTTGGATTTGCTCCAGAATTTTTTTGTGGAGGATATTGGAGTGATGTCTCTTAAACGCTGAAGTAATTTATTCCATGTCATTTGCATCATTAAAGAAGCAGTGCACTCATTTTATTCAAAATTTAAAAGGTCTGCAGATGTCAACCAGTTTAATGAAACTGGTGCAGCACCTAATAGCTCATGATCTGTTTCTGCATAAGGATCATAAGTTCAGTGCTCTACTCTGGGCTGATTCATACAATACTGTGTAATTAAAGTTTTAGCAAATGTGCTTGAATAATAGGGAGGAGTTGGCTGCTTGCCTTGTGTGTTGCAGGAAATATCCACCATTGATTCCAGATGCAAAGTACCAGCTACTGAACTTGCATTGGGAAGGGGAAATTTACACTAATGGAAGGAAACAAATGGAGACATCTGATAGAGGAGATCTGAGAATCTTTCTCAGACCATAGCTATTTTTTATAGCTTGCTTTGAATGCTCTGTATGAGAGCACGAAATGGTTTGCTGAAAATTTTTCTTTTGAGGCTGGAATTGTATGTGCTCCTCTGAATTAAATATTTAATACCATTTGTCTTCCTTCTCCTTTGGCTAGTTTTGCATTTTTCTGCTATTTAGCTGCTGAACTGCTAAAATTAGGGATCAAAACCACTATTGGACTTAATTTTATGTCTGTAAAGTTGAAAGCTATCTTTCTCCCAAGAGAGATGTGAAGAAGGAAAAACTGACTTGAGGGGAGAAAACCAATCCTTAAGAATAACAATTTGGAGGAAAGACACTGTGATGTAAAAATATCCCTTTTGAGGCTGCTTTGTGGATTTTGAGACCAATTTAGGGCATCACGAATCAGTGATCTTGTGTGTCAGTCTACAGCAGAAAGTAGTGGAATTGTTTTGCCATAGCGATGGCTGTGTTAAAGGTTGTATGTTATGAAGGCGAGGTTTAAATTTTGCTCTCTGAATCAGACGGTCACAGTTCAAAATGCATCTCCTGTATCTGTGTGTAAATTGGTGTGGTGATGGTATTTGTAAAAATAAGGCCCCGAGCAGCTGGTTCTAACTAGACCTACTTTGAGCAGGAGGTGGGGAGTAGCTGACCTCTAGAGGTCCCTTCCAAGCTGTGTGGTTTTATAATAAATTCTATGTGTTAATTGAGATGGGAAGAGAATTTGCTCTTGGGGATGGGATTTTGTTCAGGTTCTGTGTATTTTGAGTCTTGCAGACACAAAGCTGACAAGTGCACTGGTATTTAACTTGCCTTGTACCACTTGGTATGTGGGTGTGAAGGGCAGAGAAGTGACTTATAATGATCCAGAGAAGTTTTCAGTAAGATGTCTCCTAATGGCTTAAGTAATTATCTACTGAGTTATTGCAAATGTGCTTATTCAGCCTCCTGCAAAGGAGTATTTTTTTAGCAGTGTCAGAAATGCTTTGTATTAGGGTAGACTAAAGCTGAAGTTTCTCTGTCTTGCAGGATGGAATGCAATATTTATGATTCATAAACCTTCTTAAAACTTGAGGTTCCTTGTACATTAGCTTCATCTGTGTCTTTGGCAAAGCAGATAATGCTGCTTACTCCTGGGAAATGAAGCAGCTGCTGCTAACTGTGGTCTCTCTTACAGATGGATATTGATTTCTGTGAACCTAACCCTTGCCAGAATGGGGCTAAATGTTATGATCTGGGAGGAGATTATTACTGTGCCTGCCCTGATGACTACGATGGAAAAAATTGTTCTCATCTCAAGGACCACTGCAAGAACAATTCTTGTAAAGGTACCTGCTGTTGTCCATAAATCTGTCTTGATGGTGGTGCATCAAAAAAAAAAAAAAAAAGGCATTTTGGGGAAGAGTATAATGCCAGAAATGTTTTAATTGAACTCTCTTGGGCTTCATAAAACAGTGAGGCAGTGAGAGGAAATGCTCCTTATTTGTGAAGAGGTAGATGGTGACTTACAGCTAACATAAAATTGTGATTAGTTTTAATTTTTGTAAAACTTCTTTTAAAACTGAAATCTGATTGGTGACACAGATCATTAGTCTAAAGACTACACTTCTTTTTTTAGTAATAGACAGCTGTACAATAGAAGTTTTCACTAATGCTACCCAAGAAGGAATCCGTTTCATTTCATCCAACGTTTGTGGGCCTCATGGACGGTGTATTAGTCAGCCAGGAGGGAATTTCACTTGTGCCTGTGACAGAGGTTTTACTGGAACATACTGTCATGAAAGTAAGTAGGAGCTTGTAAAAGGTTATTGTTTTTGCTCTAAATTTGTTTCAAAGTTAATGTTACGAAGCTTTACAACGTGAAATAAAACATTCTGATTTCAGTAATGTTGCATAAAGCGCTGTCTCAGATGTTCTGCTTGAAATTGTTTCTTGTGGTAGCAGTTTTTGTAGTGGTTTACACTTTGTCTGTGAAAGAAAACTGGTTTTAGCGCAACTTCAGTGTAAATGTGTCTGTAGCCACTACCTTTATGTACAATCTTATGAGTCATAGATTTCTGCAAGGTGAGAATGGTAAAAAAGGGACTAGAATGTGTATTGCTGGTCTGGATGTTTTTAAACCCCTGAATATTTTTGCTGGGTAAACGTGGTGCTCTGGTTTGACTTGCTACATGAGAGACAATACAGCCAGAAACCTTGCCGGGCTTGAAAACAGCTGTTTGAGCTTTTCTTTTTCATGTGTAAACTTTGTGCAGTTTTTTCCTGGAGACACACGTGTAGATCGCTTCTCTGAGTAGATGAAAACAGCCTTGATCAATAATTGTTGACTTTTTGTTGTAGATATCAACGATTGTCTTGGGAAACCTTGCAAGAATGGTGGGACATGTATTGATGAAGTTGATTCATTTAGGTGTTTCTGTTCAAGTGGCTGGGAAGGAGAACTGTGTGACACAAGTGAGTACTGCTCAGTGTTGCAGGGCCAAATGATGCAGCTTTGTTGTAAGAGATGGTTGGTATGTACTTAATAACGGGGTAGTTTCTCTGTTCTGTAATTAAGTCTTGTTTGCGGAAGTATTTTCAGAGATAACTTTAGGTAGCTGCTCTAAAAGCCTCAGCTCCTTTAATAGGAGCAGAATCTGATCCTTTTATATAGTTCAGCATTTATCTCAGGAGGAGAGAACTTTTTCTCCTGGGCATAGGCAAAAGTGTTGGCCAAGAAGTCAACTAGGCCCGTTCTTGGTTAAGACACCTCAGAGGAAACTGCAGTTGTTTCTTTTTCTGGTATGAATGAAGCCCCTTCTAAAATGTGATGGCAAGGACTTGCTGAGACTTATTACAGGACACGCATCAATTAAGAAGTGAAATACAGACTGAGCAGCTTTTGGCAGCTATTGCTGTCAAAAGGGCCTTTTGTGTGGTCTAGATGAAGTTTGTTCTGGAATACGTATATTCCACCTATTAAAATGTTTGTCTTAAATGAAAGGAACTTTCTCTAAAAGCCATATTTGTGTAAGTATGTTCAATGTGTGTATACATGCACATATGTGTGTATGTGGTTAAGCCACCTCTAATGGCTGTAACTCTGTTTTGAAACATAGAACAAGAGAAGGTAGCCTTAACTGTCTCTTGTTTATGTCCTGGGTCGGGGCTCCTTTTCAGGACATTGTGGTCCCCACAAGAAAGCTCTTTCTGAAGTTCAGAATACAGCTGTTTGTAAAAACAAAGCTACTTTGGTGCTCTACTGAGAAACCATACTGAATGGTCCTTCTTAAGCTGTCAGAAAATCATAATTCATGTTGTTCTGTATTAAATAAGAGTATTTTCCTTGCTTGTATAAAGATAACCTCATAATAATTAGGATTGCTGTCTTCCTAAGTAATACAAAATTTATTTTCTTTATAAAGAAATATTTTCTGTTTTCTCATGGCCTTGGCTGGGATAGATCATCTAATTTGAATAACTTTTTTTTTTAGATTTCAATGACTGTTCTCCTAACCCATGTCACAACGGTGGCCGATGCATTGATTTGGTAAATGACTTCTATTGTGAATGCAAGAATGACTGGAAAGGCAAAACTTGTCATTCACGTAAGTGTTCCTTGCTTTGATCTTTAGATTACCCAAAGATTTATTTTCTTCTCGTGGGACTGGAGTTCCTGAAATTTAAAATAAAACAATTGCAGTGAAAAAATAGGCGCACTTACATTACCCTTCCCAGTTTCCCAGTCACAAATGTTCCGGTTTTGCGGTCACAAAATGGAACATTTAAAAAATGTGTTCCTTCATGTAGTGAAATAATTTCGTGAGAGAGGTCTTTCTATTCCGTTCTTTGGGTTGCTTATTGTAATACAGCAGGTGCTGCAACAATGTGTTTCTGATACTGGTGCATTTAAATATGAAGTCTCTTTAATTTTGTGATTAAAAAGTACCTGTTTCTGACATTTGGCGAGACCAATGGAAATTAAAACTGCTTTGTTGTGGTGTGTAGGTGAATACCAGTGTGACGCAAACACTTGCAGTAATGGTGGAACGTGCTATGATGATGGAGACACATTCCGCTGCTCATGTCCTCCAGAGTGGATAGGAAGTACTTGCAACACTGGTAAGCTTTTTAAATTGTCTACAGATGAAGCCAGAAGAAGCAGGGGAAGGGTTTAAATAATCAGCTGTTTAGTAAACTGACACACTGTTCTGGCTAGCTGCTTCAAAGCTGTTTCAGTTGGGTGGTGACTGAAATTTCAGTAATTTCTTCCACTCACCTGACATGATAAAGATTTTTGGGAAGCTGCTTATGTGGTCTTTTCCATAGCTTCTCTCCTAAGCAGTTTTAGAAAACTTGGACTTGTGTCTTGACTTCTCTATTAGTGTTTAGAGGCCCAGTGTAAAGGTTTTCCGGGGAACTTAGTCACCTGCTTGGCTTGCAGAGTCATAAGGTTTGTGATTGTGAGGTGTATGTGCAGGCATACCCAGGAAAAATGAAATTAAGAGCTTCTTCCTGAGGCATTTGCAGAGCTACTGCCTGCTGTAGGGAGCAACTTGATTATTTTTTTTTCTTTGGAGACTGAATGTAGTATCTGTGGTGCATCTTTCTGAAAATGAAACTTCCATTATGATCAGGAAGTTGAATGAAGATAGTTTAGTACAGTTTTTCTACTTTTTAGATACAATTGTAGCTTTTAATCAAAACGTGAGCTTTAAATACTAATATTTCATTGTGAAAAATGCCTCATGGCCTCAGTAACTCACTGCTGAAGTAATAACTTAGCAGTACTTGAAGAATGCTTACACAGATGGGGCAGAGAGGAGGTAATTCTTTTTTAATAAAATTTCATGGTTCAGTTAAATGATTGAATTGGGAAGATGGTGAAGGTAGATGAGAGACTGTCATGTGGTATATTTTTGGAGGTTTTTGACCTCTTTGTGAGGTTTTTAAGTATTGACTTAAATACTGTTCAGAATTGTGATATCGGCACATCCAGATGATAGGTGCTCTTTGTTTTCTGGGCTAATAGAGACTTTCTGTTTTCAAAGCTAAAAACAGCAGCTGTATTCTAAACCCTTGCATGAACGGTGGAACATGTGTTGGCAGTGGAGACTCCTTCTCGTGCATCTGCAAAGAAGGATGGGAAGGGCGCACGTGCACACAGAGTAAGGCTTTTCTCCTTTCTTCCCCTGCGTCATTGGGGAATCACTCCCTGGGATATTGGGAGTGTCTGGCAGAGAGCTGTTAACTGAAACGAAGCAAGTTTATGGGGTTCATGTGCCAAAATATCTGAATCATTCAGAGTGGGAGGTAGGTAAAGAAGACGATGCTCGAGTAATGAATGAAGAGTTTGTCACGCTGCTTTTTGCATCCATCCGGTCTCTGCCAAAATAAGACTCTCAGCCTTCTGTAAAAATACAGTTTTTGGAAACATGTGCAGAGCAGAAAAAAAATACTCACTTTTCATTATTAAAATTAGTATTTCTGTATCTAGAAAGGCAGGCAGTAGTGTATAAGCCATTTTCTCTGAGGACCACAGTTAACTACTTTGACATACCAAGACAATGAATTGGTTAGGTGGAGTAAAGCCTGCAACTTTGGTTTTTATTTTTTCCCCCAAGGCGTAACATTGGGAGTGGGAGGGAAACTCTAAATTTGTGTTCTGTTTTTACTCTGCCTACTGTTGATATATATGATAATTGAACTTTCTTTGCAAGTGTGGAAGAAAACATTCAGTTCTGTATATTTTTCTTATCAAATATATTGTCTTCTGAACTATAGTGTTGTCTGTTAGAAAATAAATTGTGCCACTATTTACACTAGTCTGTATTCTTTTTTCTAGACACCAATGACTGCAACCCTCATCCATGGTAAGTACATGAACTCCAATCCTGTACCTGTTATGAGAGTAAAAATGGGCACAGTAATATGGATGCACGTTACAGATTAGAACATTTTTACTCTAAAATAATTCAAGCCAGCCTCTGTAAAATGTCTCATAACCATTTTTTGCTATGTCATATCTATTCCTTGATGGCAACAAAGACCACAAAGCAGTCCTGAGTTGATTCATGTATGAACAAGTAAAAGTATTTTAGTGTAGTCTCCAACTGATTAGTAAATTAAAGTGATATGAAGTGAATCACACATGATACCATTTGAAGCATTTGTAATTGGATAGGATAAAAAATGAGAAATCAAAACCTGTTTGTTTACAGTAAATAATTTTAAATAATATAGAAATGTCCTGTTGGACTAATTACTATATATAAACATGTTTGAAAACAAAGCTTACTTTTTGGAAAATAAAATGGGAATATTTTAAATGTAGAGGCTGATATTTATGGTTGAAGGGGGAAAATACTGATGTGTGGGTGAAACCCACTCTGATGCCATAATCTGTGCTTCCTGTATTAAAAAAAGAACCAAATTTGGAAAAGCTTGGGCTTTCTTTGTATTAACTTGAAAGTGCTGTTCCACCTCCTTGAGTTGTGTGGGTGCACTTCCTCATGCACCTGTAGGATGCTGCAGTTTTCACCGCTGACTTGCTAAGCAATATTGTTTATCTATCATTACACTTTCTCTGTTGATGGGAGTAAATTGTCCCCCTGAAGAGCAGCAGAAGCTTCAATTACCAAAGCTTTACTTGACCAATGAACCAATGTACATGGCTCGTTAACTAGATTTTTTAATTTACAGTTACAACGGAGGGATCTGTGTTGATGGAGTGAACTGGTTCCGATGTGAATGCGCCCCTGGCTTTGCTGGTCCTGACTGCAGAATTAGTAAGTGCCTGAATGGGTAGAGACCTGGGTGGTTGGACCACTCTGCACAAATTGGAAAGAACACCTGGTGACCCTATTTATATTAGCTCAGCCAAATTCCAAATAATGAAGCAGAAGCCACCTGTTAGCCAAGTACTGGTACCTTGTAAATAACTGCAGGTTGTGTCTGTTACTCATTTCATTAAATGGCACAGAAATGAGTTGGCTTAAATCATGCTCAAAGACTTCATTGCTGGTTTTTCTTGGATAATTGTGGCGTTTCTGGGGCACTGGCTTCATGGAAGCTTAAGTTTTAAATATTTCTGTTGATAAACATCTTGTTGGTAAAGATGACACATATCTGTATGTGTTTCACTTAATGTTAGAAACCAAAATCCCCTGAGACATTGCAAATGGAAACAAAAACATTGTGAGTGTAGTGGTGGCACATGAATAACAGAAGTGTGATAGAGGTCTTTCAAAGCTAGAAAACAAACCTGTTGCACTGCAATTATTCTGAAGGATAGAGGCTGAAAAGAAGGGAGGAAAACAGACCCTAAAACTGTGTCAAAGTGTTGTGGAGCAGTCTGGTGGGGGAGTTTTGTTGTTTAGTTGGTTTTTTGGGTTGTTTCGGTTTTGTCTTTTTAATGGAATTTTACCATTTTGGCTTGAATGGATATATACCTTATTTTTACTTTCTGCTTTGGAAGATCAGATTTCGAATCTTCTGTAGCCTCAAGGCTTTTGGACTTGGTCCTTCCACTCCATCAGTATGGTGATGTGCTTTCAAGTTGAGACTTCATCCTTATTCTGGCATAGAGAAAACAAACCAGCACCTCTGGTTGGAGGGCAGCTGCAGCACTTGTGGAAGCATCAGCTTAGCAGTGTCTTGATACAGAACCAGGGATGGCAGATCATTGTGTATCTAGATCCAGATACCCAGAAAGGGATGTTGAATTCTCCTTGGCTGCTCCTCTTCTCCTTGAGGCTAGGATGTCACAAATATAAATACTGTGCATTTGTAATGGAGCTGCAGACATTTTTTACTTGTTTAGGCTGGTATAGATGGAAGGAGTAGCTCTGACAAAAATGCCTTGTATGGTTGATACAGAAACAGAGTTAAGTCACTTTTTTCAGCGCACAGAGGCTGGAGAATCTTAAATCTATGTAGCTTGAAGACAGAGTACTGTCTGAATAAAGAGTACTTAAACCCTGTTGAAGTTCAGATCTTGTGTATTTGCTTAAAAGTTCATCTTAGTGCACTTTTGAAGGAAGCCACAATAGGACCAAAAGCCCTTCCATATCCATTGGGTTGTTTTCCATTGCCTACATGTGTAACAGTCTCACTACTGCCATTTATCACGTTCACTTTCAAAGTCCTGTACTTTAAACTCAGCTGATGCTGTGTATGAGACAAGAACTGGGGTGTAGACAGTTTTTGTGAGGGGTTGGAAAGGGCATCCATACTCAATGGAAGGAAACCTTTCAAAAGATGCTTTGGAAGAGAGGTTCTAGTTGAAAATGAAGCAGTTGGTGCCTGTGGCTCCAACTAATGACACATTTCTGTCCATCTGAATGGACCATGCTTCTCTGCCTTTTTCCATTTGTTTCTGTGGCTAAGCCTCTGAACCTTTGAAGGTTTTTTTTAAAGAGGCTTTTATGCCAAGTGTCTATGTATTAAATAATTCTACTTGCTATTTCAAGGTTATTACCATTCATCAAACGCACATTACAAACTAAACTATTATTCTTCTGCCTTATGGTCATGTGTATCACAGCAAGTCACTTTTTTGAGCATTGTTGAGCAAGTTCATTGTTCAGCTCTTGCACTCTGATAACTTCATGAAAGCACATGCTCTTGTATGAAGCCTAAATGTCCAAGATTAGTGCCAGAACAGGATGTGGGACTTGTTCTATAGCTGAATGTGGAGAAGGCATTAACACCTTCAGCTGTCCAACACCTCTGCTCAGTGAGATGAGTCAGCACACGACTGCTGTTTTGATTAACAGAACTTCAATTAGGGTGCAATTATGAGAAATCTGTTACAGGTTGTTGCTGAAATGGCAGAACTGTTTAATTACAAGATTAACTCTGAAGCCACACTGTCCTTTGCTTTAAAGAAAGGAGGTATTGTTAGATTACACCTCAGTAAATTATTAATTACAATATTCTGTGTCCTTGTCACTGAGTTTTACCTATTTTCTGTGCAGATATTGATGAATGCCAGTCTTCTCCTTGTGGATATGGTGCCACCTGTATAGATGAAATAAATGGGTACCGATGCACTTGTCCCCCTGGAAGAATTGGTCCTAGATGCCAAGAAGGTACTTCAATATCTGCTATCAACCTTTACCCAAAAAACAATAGGCCACAAAGTAGCTGGTTTAAAGTTTATGTACGGTAGCCTGATATGTAAGGAACAGTAGCTAATATTTGTAATTTAAATTTGTATAATATTTATAACTTGAAGAGGTGAAGTACCTGAGTGTGCTTTTTAATTTTTTTTTTTCCCCCTCAGTGATTGGAATTGGAAAGCCTTGCTGGCTTAAAGGAATGACCTTTCCCCATGGCAGCCGGTGGGAACAGGAGTGCAACAGCTGCCACTGTTTGGATGGACGTATTGACTGCACCAAGGTAGGCATTTTGGCCTATTTTCTTAAATTCCTGTGGCTGAAACAAAATTATTGTTCTTTGTGCACAAGTTAGTCTTTGTCTCCTCTAAATTTCCTTTGCTTAAAAAAAAAAAAGTGGCTTCCTGTAAAAGTACTTATGGACTGTCTTTATAATCATAAGTTACTGTCCTGCTCTCTACCTGCTAGGACAGGCTCTCTAGACCACTTGTTGCAGAAAATGAAATATGAGCTGGAATAGAGTAAAGGATGAATAAATCACACTGCTGAAGCTTTGCAAACACAGTTTTAGAACTCCTAAATTTGTGAAATGTGAGTTCCAAGGTGGAGGATGTGTGGGAAGAAGTTTTTTCAGTGGGTATTAGCTGCCTTTTTGTATTGTCCTCTAGTAGCTTTATAAATTGACAGATTTCAGCCTTTGTATATTTATTATGGACTAGATCCTGGTGGTTTTGTGACTGAGGAAAAGTAAGACCTAAATGCAGATGGAACATGTGCTGTAAATGCAACTCATCTGTGTGTGGTATTTGGTTTCTTCCACGTGTCATGGCACAATTGCACTTTCTTGCTGACAATTGTGCTTTAAGAAATTGCTTTGCTTCCCTGATCTAAGAAATCTCTTAAGTTCCTACACCAATAGCTGTGCAGTGATGTGTAGGATCTTTAAGGCTACATGGAATTGTAGAATATCCTGAGTTGGAAGGGACCCACAAGGATCATCCGAGCCCAGCTCCTGGAGTGGAGCTGTGTTTGGAAACTTGCTGCACCTCAGTAATTTGTGGGTACCAGCAAACTGTTTTCTTTTGGGAGTGTGGTTGGAGTGGCTGTGCTTATCACCAACATGCATCAGCTCTTAACATATTCAGCATTCTCTGGCAGGGGTCTCAGTATAAATATTGAAGAAATTAATCTTCATGGGGATACTTCTCTTTCTAGATTAAAGAAGCCTAGAGGACTAGATTAAAATAAATGCTTAAACTTCTGTGTAACTCGCTTATGTGGGACAAATCCATATCTCTAAGGAGATATGCCCAGTCAGTGGTTTCTTGGATTATCTTTGCACAGTTTTTTACTCTTCTGTCTGCACAAAATGTCCTCATTTTGTGGAAGAGCAGATCCATCTGCTACTCAGACTTCAGCAGTATCAAAACGTATTTTGCAGGCAGCAGTAGATCATGACCATCCTATGTGAATTGCTTTTTTGGATTTGATGCATTAGAGCAACTACCTGTAACAGTGCTTTGTTCTTTTTAATTTCTAGGTGTGGTGTGGAAAAAAGCCTTGTCTGTTACACAAATACTGGGATAATTCAAATAACCAGTGTCCCATGGGTCAAGAGTGCCAGGAGAAGTATATGAAATGCTTTCAGCCACCGTGCACGGACTGGGGAGAATGCAGTGCCTCTGAACCTCTGCCTATCAATATCAAGTGTCTGCCTAATTCTGGGTACTTGGACAATGACTGTGCTAGAATTACTTTAATTTTTAATGGAGACAAAGTCCCCCAGGTGAGAATGGAATTCTTAATGAAGTGTGGTAAAGTATGTAGGGATCTATTCTATGTCACAGCATGCAAGATTAAGGTTTCTAGTATGACTCCTTGCTATTATAAGCTTGGAAATTTTATTGCTAGACTCCTCTGTTGCTTTTAATTGTACTTTGTCTAAAGGGTGAGGCAAAATTAGGGTTTGTACCTAATATTTTATTTTCTTGAGTCTTGAAGAACTATTTATGTTTCAAGATGGGCTCAGACTGTACTAACATAATCCTGCAAGCTCAGTTTTTTGCCCTTCATTCCAAACCCTGTTCTTCACTCTTCTGCCCTTTCTTGCTGCCCTCTTTGCTGCCTTCATCAGTTCTTAGCAACTGTTAGAACTCTGAAGATCCTTATTTTTACATGCTATTTTAAACTTGAACTAAAATCACACGATCTCCCTTGCTTCTAACAGGGCACTACAACAGAAAATATCTGTTCTGAAATCCGATACTTACCAGCTACTAGGACTGTTTCTAGGGACAGAACTCTGATAATATTATGTGATCCATCTTACTCCACAGAGAACGCAGTGGAAGTTGCTATTGTAAGTATGAGACTTGTGTGTGTGTGTGTGTATATATACACACAAATATGTTTTCTTATTAGTTTTTGCTGGGGAAGAAGTTGTTCAAGCTTGTTTCACTTGAAAGCAGGTGGAGCGATCTGTGGCTTAGTCTTGTCTGCAAAGCAATTTTGTGATCTCACAATTTCCTACACTGCCAGAGAGCTGAAACTGCAGGTTTTGTTAATGACAGATGGCTACTACAAGCTCATGATAAATTATGCTGAAGACTAGCTCAGCCCAAATTAGCGAACAGGTGCTTACTTGTTCTGTAAGAAATCTGGGGCTATCGTCCTTCTCAGTAAGGAGACAGGGTTACAGGTGGCTGGATTGTTCTTGTGAAGAGGTTTCTGCTGTGCATGTAGAGTATGGCTACTTCAGGGATGTTCTTTAGATGAAAAAGACTTGCTTTAGATGCACTTACAGCTCACTTGCTCAATGCTTGTGTATAGCTTAGTTTTCAAGCAAGAGTTGATTTTCATGGTAAATGCTTATCCAGGCAGAAGCTGGACTCTCTGTCTCTGCTAGTACTGTAAAGAACACACTGAGCCACAATGCAGGGAGAAAAGTGTATGGTATAAATAGAGCAGATTGTTATTAGTCCAAGCTTCTATCTAGATAATCCACATGTCTTGAACTCCTCCAAACTATGACTAAGTTTAGCTCATCAGTTTAAGTAACGTGGAAGTCACTGCCTTTCCTTTGAGGTATGCTAAATTAACAAGTAGGTGTGCTACCCACCCAGTCTGACACTGCATCTGCAGTTTGGGTTGAGCCAGCCGTGCTGTTGCTGTGGTAGGCTTTTAGAGAAATGTTTGTAGCTACTGTCAGACAAATTCAACTAACTGAACTCAATTAAGATGTCAGTGTAAGATTTAAAAAGTAAGTTTCCATGGTTAGATGACTGCAATACTTCTTGTTTTCCCCTGTCACTCCACTTAGTCCTTTGTCCCACACCGAGATGAACAAGATAACAGCCTCATTCAGAATGCTGCTAATACAATAGTGAATGCCATCACCAAGCGACAGAACAGCACGGTTATGCTGGCAGTAACTGAAGTCAAAGTCGAGACCATCGTTGTTGGGAATTCATCATCAGGTAAGGTTCCAATGCACACCTCTTGTGTTGTGTTTTCTGTTCCCCTGCTGTCAGACTTCTCTTATCTTTCTTTACACATTGGTGAAAAAGATCCACCAGGTTGTGTCCTTAGTTGCTGTCTTTAGTTAACTGAAGAGAAAGTGGCTTTGAAATCAAGATTTTGTGCTTGTGTGCTAGTTTAAACTTAACCTCATCCCTAATGTGATGTGCCCAGATACTTTTGCCACAGTTTTGGCTCTGACTTCCAGCTTAGCTCTCCAGGCCAAGCACACCTTTCACAAGATCAGGAGTTGTTCTCATGTGCAGTACCAATCCTGTCCAGTTCTCCTACATTAGCCTTAAGCCAACCTCAGCCCTTGATGCTGCTGCACTGATGCTGTGAGGAAATGAAAATATGGGGAGAGGGAAGGTGTAGTGTGATACCAATCTCTTCTGAAGTGCTCATGTGCTATTTATTTACCTTAACAAGAGTTAAAGATGTCTAGTTTCTTCCAATACTTGGCCATGATAATGTAAAACTTCACTCTCTTTTTCAGCATATGTTTCTCACTAGTGCACAGCTGGCTTAAAATAGAGTATTCGTTCCTCTTAAAGAGGATATAGTGTGATTGGAGACCTTTATCTCTGAATGCTGGCTCTCCAAGAGCTGTGCCAAAATAAGCGATTGAAGATTTTGCATGCCTGTGTTCCTGCCTGGGGGAGGCAGGAGACGGGCTTGTGGAAGACCGCTGGTAGGCTCAAGTTCAACTAAGCCCCAGAGTGAAAATCTTACGATGGTAGGAGGCTTTCCCAATTTTTTCCTAGACCTCACCAATATAATCTTCTGGAAGATCTTCCACCCATAGTCCAAACAATTAGCAGATTGCCTGGTTCCACTTCCCTTGCATTTTCCTTCTAGGAAATGCCTTTCATCTGTTAAAGTCTTGGCAAATGTGCTGTTTCCTCAGCTCTCCTGAAGGAGTGTGCCTGCTTTGTGCTTGCCTGGAACAGCAGTTGTGTAGAAGATAAGGAATCGAGCTGGGATTTTGACATCTTTGGCCTCTCAGCCAAGATGCTTTTTCTGATTGTGTATTAAATTCTAGGGTTAAAGGGATCCAGATTATTTTGCCTCCCACCTCAGTAAGATTTAAAGATTCTCCGAAAATAGTGGATTAATTTGGGTTCTCTTGCAAAATGGTTTCCAGACTCCTCATTTTAATATGGGTGCTCAGTATTGACCACTAGCCCCTAGCTCTTTAAACTGAGTTTTTGCGAGGCAAACTGTAACCTGGACACTCATGTTTTTTTATTTGGTTTGTTTTATTGCTACCCCTTGAGTGAGGTAGATGGAAACCTATCAGCAAATGCGTTGTAAAGCCCTTTGTGTTGAGAGTCTCATTTGTGGCATGCTCAAGTGTCTAGGTGGAGATGATAATTTAGATGCTTCATTGATTTCCTCTAGCTTTAAGAAAAGGTAGTCTGAATTTGGAATCTGTACGCCAAAAATTCTGTATAAAGAACCTGTTACTCAGTAAACTTGGATCCACGGTCATGTGATGAAATAATAGCTGTGATAGCAGTGAGAATGCAAGCTTTGTATTCTAATCTTGGAGAAGCTTTATGAAGAGCTCCTTTTTCTTTGAAGTATTTCCCCCATTCATGATTTAATGTTATGTTGCTTATGAAAAATCAGGAGAGAGTAGCAGTTAATCATGCGAGTGCAATCCTTCCCTGAACTGTTAAAATACAATTTCGAGATCCCTTGAGGCCGACCATGTTGGCAGTTTACTCACCCTCCTTTACCAAAAGGAAATGTTTGAGAATGTGCTCAGAAGACACTTGAACACTGGAGCAAACGACTGTGGTGTCAAAACATCAGTTGTTTTTTGTAGTCATTTCCAGGTTATTCTGTAAGCAGATGTCTTAAAACTGCTGAGGGAGTTTATGTTTGGATCAGGCATTAGAGTGGTGGATTGACATCACTTGTCTACAGAGCTGTTGAACAATCCCATTACTCTCTAGAAAAACAAAGCATCTCATTTTTTGTTGCCTTGTCATGTAGGAATTTTTGCTTATCAAGAAGAATAGAAAAAAGTTGTTATTCTCTCCTAGCTGTACAGCTCTTGGGGAAGGGCGGCAGAAGAAGTCAAAAATTTTCAGAAATATTATCCTAGAGAAATATAATCTGTGTCTGTGTGGCTGGGAGAACACTATAGTGAGATTTGGATTGGGAGTGTGGAGAAAAAGCAATTGCCTTAACTTTTGTTTGTTCATTGAGCAGTGAAGACTCTTCTCTCTAGGGACAATATCTGGTATTTCATCCTGAGGCAGAATGGGAACATGCTGAAGAATGCATGACCAGTTTGGTTATGTAGCTCTAACCTGAATGGTTTTGGAGATCATTGACACATAAACGCCTGTAGACAGTGATGGTAAAGGACTGTTCTTTCTGATGATAAATGCAGGATATATTTATGGTGTGAGTGCCAGTACTTCTAGAGCAACTTAGAGGCACAGCACTCCGTTGCCTGCCTCCTGCTAGGATAAGGTTTTTCTTGGGAGTTGTGTGTCAGGTTTTCTGGGCCAACTTTGCTTAGATGCTTGAGAAAAATGCTACTTAACAAAACCAGTTTGTCTGTTGGAGGGGGAAAAATTATTTCAAATGGAGCTTTCTTTTCTTGTTGTTAATCACGTAAAACTTAAACTTAGTTAAGAGCACTTCCAGATGGACCTGGTGCATTCAGGCAGTTGTTACTGTGCTGTAAAGACATCTTACTTCCTTTCTCCTAAAAATGGTTCAGGGCATCACCTGTAGTTGAGTATGGATACTTCTCTTGCAAATGTCCAGTGCTATATATCTGTTAACTCAAGACTTTATTTCTTTCCATTTGCCCTCTAGATTATTTGGTTCCAATTCTTTGTGCGGTATTTAGCATTGTGTGGCTGACTTGTATAATCATCTGCGTGTGGTGGACTCGGAAGAGAAGAAAAGAGAGAGAGAGAAGCCGTCCTCCCAGAGAAGAGGGTGCCAATAACCAGTGGGCACCTTTAAATCCCATAAGAAATCCTATAGACAGATCTTACAGTAACAAAGACATTCGTTATGAATGCAAAAACTTCATATCTCCTCAAAAGAGAACTTGTGATGCAGTGGAGGAGTATGTAGAGTATGAGGAAGAGGAGGATGAAGAGGAGGAAAGAGATGAGGAAATGGACAAATTCCTCTCTCACAAACTCGCAAAGCCTTTGCCAACAAAGGTGTCTGACACGTCAGAGAGCAGTCCAGTAAAGAAATCCCATCAAATAGGCAAAATGGACAACAGATCTGTAAAAAATGTGAATGCATCAAACTTTGAAGGCAGTAGAGACTAACCTGTATTTGGGATGTAGGCAGACTGCGCCTGCACTTGCTGGGGAGGGGAAAAATTGACATCTCCACTTTGCATCAAGGACTAAAAATATCTGGAGTCAAATGTTCATAGTTTCTTTATTTTGCGTAAAAAAAATAAATAAAAATAATAAATAAAATTTATTTTGTTTCTTTAGCCTTGTATAAATTATTCAATGACTGTCAGATGAAAAAAAAATGAGTAATCTTTGATAGTTGCTATTTTTGTAAAGTTTACTTATAATCCACTCGCTGTGTGGCAGAGGAGAGGTTGTATTTTCAATATGTGTAAAGTTTATTACAAAAGACTGTACACTGTTTACAGAATGTATTTCTTTTTATTACTTGCTCTAATTTAATGGTGGCTTTAAAACCTCCTGGTTGAGGAAATTGTGTGAACTTTAAACTGCTTTCTTGACTTTGAATCTCTATTAATGGCAGCTCACTGCACTTGTTACGTTAGTAGCTTCTGTAAGATTTTTTCCAAATTTGCCTTACACACTTTGTAATAGGAACAAAAAAAAAATTATAGAGATCTTTCAACTGTGGTTTAAAAGTGGCCTTTTTATTTCTGTTTAATTACTTTAGAATTGCAGTATTGAAGCATGTGACAAGTGCCTTGAGATTAAACTTTTTCTATAGCAACTGTCAAAGACTGCCATATCAATATAGTAAAATTGTGAGAACTCTAGGTTCCCCAACTGACACAGTTTATTTTCTAATAGTGAAAGTGCTTTTTTGTAAATATGTACATATTAAATGAATCACTCTGTATATTTGATTTAATAAGTTAAATATTTTGGTCTTTTTTTTTTTACATGTCATTCCTTTTAATTTATGTTGCAGAAAAGGAGGTTCTATGGCAGTTTATAAGACTTTTTTTGGTATTATGTCCAGATTAGAAAATGATGTTAATACAATCAATGTTAGGAATCTGTTGGTCATTTGTATTTACATAGGAACATAACCACTTACGTGTAAATAGATCCAGAAATGTTTGTTTATCCCCATGTTCAGCCCATCTCAAGAACACTAACGGGTGCATCTACTGTACAGTACCAACATAGAGAGGCATTGTTTTTTCTTTTGTGAATATGTTAATTACATGTGGTATTACCTTTTTTTGCGTTTAAATACAGGCCTAATGAAGGGAACAATATTTTCCTCAGTCTTGTTTCTGTTGTGCTTTATTCATCTTTCGCTCTAAAGGAAAAAGGCTGGCAAGCTCAGAGGATGGGAGTACCTCAGTAGAAATGGTTAAATGTTGTGGAAGGCTTATGCTTGTTTTTTTTTTTTTTTTTAAAGGCTTTTATTATTGCTGTTAACTGGGCAGACTCTAAGTTTGTTTGAATTACTGAAGAAGCATAACACTACATACACCTAGTTACCCTACCACCGAGAGGAACGGATGTCTGAGAGTGCAAACTCTGGCCCATGAACAATGTAAACATGAATGTTTTGAAACCAGTTATTTTATACAGGAATGCAGGATTTGCTTTGCAGGATCATCTGTTTTAGTACATTTTTTTGACCTGTTCTTAAAAAAAAAAACCTTTCAGAAAAGAAACTATTTATTAAAGCATTTTATAATGATGTTTGTTGTAACTTTTTTACTTGTGCTAAATATTCAAAACTTATTTTGATAACCTGGTTAGGAGTTAGTTTAGAAAAGGGTACTATCCTTCTCATGTTCCCCAGTATAATCCTGAGTATTTAAACCAAAAACACTTTTTTTCTGCTACTCTTGTAACTTTTTGTACTGTAATGCTGCTGTCTTCCATAATCTAATAAAATGATTCCCTCATTGTGTGTAAGATACTTCAGATTGTTGATTGCTTTCTAAGCGCTTGCAGCTCGGATGTGACCAAGCGCAGCAGAGGAGGAGTGAAAGTCCCGGGTTAATTCCCGGTACTTCCCGTAACCCGAGCGTGCAGCACCGAGCGCCGACGCTTCCTGAGCCGGCTCGGCAGCCGTGACAGCCTGCGGAGGAGGTGCTGTCCGCATGTGCCTGAGAGACACCTCCAGCGCCGCAGCTGGGGCTCTCCCTGCAAAGCACCAGGGCTGTGCTTAGCTGCCAGGACCTGGATGCTCTGTGTGGCTCCTGTCCAGCTCGGGATGTTCTGTGATTGTGTGTTCCGTGCGCCTGTTTTGCGGTGGTTCTCCCTCTGGCTGCTCAGTGAAGCCTTGTCTGAGCAGAGTTTGGCTTCCTGGGGTGAGAAGAGGGGCTGGCTGAGCGTGCAGGGGCCCGAGGAGGTATCCTTTCCCACCCGAGTTGGATTTTGAAGTAATACCTTTCTCTAATCTGCAGCCATTCAGAGCTTTTACATATCATGCTCCAGTCTCAGTTCAGAAGGTCTGTGCCTGTTTATGTAACAGTTCCTTTGTAAAGGATATTTTATATAGTAAAAGATGAATTCCTGTAAGGTAATACAGAATGTAAAAGTTGATTTTTTTTTCCTAGTAGCTATCAGCTTCTGAGGCAAAAATCTAGATTCTAGCAGAACTTTTATTCCAGTCATCATAGAGCTACTTTTTTATTGCTTTTCTTGGAATATTTGCTTGTCTTTGTCTTGATAGAAACAATTCTTAGCTAAGTCAGTTCTCAAAATCAAATTCTGTTATCTTTCTAAAAGGGGAAATAATAGGCTTATATACATATGGAATAAGGTCGCTGCTGTTCTGTCATGTAGTCATGAGCTGGCTCACTGCTCCCAAAGGTGCTAGCTCTGCTCTTTCCCCGTGCTGAAGTAGCATATAAAATAAAGGGGGCACAATGGTGGTCATCACCCACTGTTCCAAGCAAAGGGACTGATCGGTCCCATGTCCAGGAGTTGTTCCCCTGTGGAATCACAAAACCGCCACAGGCAAATGTCCAATTTTGTAGTGCTCTTCCCCTTCAAAACCAAGAATTATTTGATGCCTCCTTCATGTGATAGGTGAGTTAAATACACTGAGATACATGAAACAAGATGAATAAGGTCAGGAGGATCAACAAAAAAGTAAACTTTCTGACTTGCACAGATTAACCTTGATCAGTTTTATGCAGATTTTTTTCTATGCTGCTTGTAAATCACTTGTATGTCTCCACGTGTGTCATATCACCTCATTTAGTAGTTTTGCTTCCTCTTGATTTATTTTTGCAGGAGATGATGAACTCTTATGTCTCGACTTCTTGCTGATGCACATGTGCTAAGCATCATGGTGCTGCCAGAATCCTCTCTGATGCAAGAACTACGTAATGGGGCAAACTAATAAATGGGCTCTTGGGATTTTTCTAAGCAATGAGTAGTTCTGGGTTAATTTTTCTTGTCTGATGCTCTTTCCAAGACCTGATGTTAACCTGGAACACCTGCTGAGCTCAATTTTTTTTGGCCATTTGCTGTTGTCTGTTTTTTCTCCAGCAGGCCATGTAATTATTCCTCTTCAGATCAGACTGTGCTTGGATGGGAAGTTAATGTATCCAGCAAAATAACTCTGCCCATACCTTTTCAAGAACAAGCTAAGGGTTGAAAGGCATTTCAGTCACTGCCTTGAAAGCTGCGGAGGACACCAGTTCCAGTTCTAGCTGTGAGGAAACCTGGACAGTAGGAATTGGGTTAGCGTGTAACAAACTTGCAGAGGAATTAGTATTAGAGATATTATATGTGTGACTGAATTGAATTCCATCATTGTTCTTGAGTGCTGGTGGGCTATCCTACTGCTTAGGATGCACTGGAGAAAGGATGAGCCTGAAGAAGAGTTCAAGTAGCTTGTGAGCTGTCCTGGGCAGTCTAACAGAGACCTTTGGGGGGGTTCTTGCTGGGTGAGAGGGGTAGAGGGTGTCTTTGCTCTTCCTCCATTCTCAACACAAAAGTAGGTGCTCGTATCATGCTTAGAATACTGCTCTTGCTGTGAAAAAGTTATGTGACTCAGACTCTGTTCAGTGCTGCAAAGCAGTCCCTGACTAGCCCTGTGTCCTTATTTCATCACAGGTGGTGGGATAAAGGATGGGCTCATAAAACAGTAAAAGAGCAAAAGGCCCCCTTGAGAATGAGAGATGATTAAATCCTTCCCAAGTTCATCCTTGTTTCTATATGAATATGTGGAACATTTTTGCTTTTGCTCTGTATGTATTATGCTCTGTATAATTCTTCAGTGTGACAAGGACTTAGACTAAGTGCAAAAATATCTCTTTTTCAACCGCTTGATTGTAAACATGTGCTTGCAATCAAATGTTTATAGATGAATGTCATAGGTGATACTCCTACCTACGACGTTTTGGGTTCTTTCATGAGAATCATTAAGTTTCATTGTTCATTGGGTCACCTTTTCCCTTGCAAAAGCTAGATTGCATCTATCCAGAAAATCTGGATGGTTTATATGAATCTCCTTTTTACATTGTATTTATGATTTCTAGAGGAAGAAGAAACAGACAATGTACAGGGCAGCGTACATAACAAATGAGCTGAACAGGGACCCCACCTGTCCTACTTCAAAGTGGATAATCCGGGGTTCTTTTGCAGACAATCAGCGTGATTTTGTAGAAATCCTTCTCAAAGGGTACTTTGGACTATCTTTATGAAAGGAGTATGTAATTAACTACCTTGAGGGATGAATGAGCCAGTCTTTAGAAGCTCTGAAGAAAAGTTCTATTTAATTTTTTTCCCTGGAAACAAAGCTGCTTCGATTTTTTTTCTAGATGGGAAAAAAAAATCATGGAAAACTTCTGCAATATTTAGGAGATGTTATGGTTTTGCTCATATTAATGTACTCCATCCATATTACTCTTTATTACCACTGAGACACAAGGAATAAATATGTGCTCTGCTGAAGTCAAACTAAGATTTCTTGGTTTCCAGTAGTGGATAAGGCAGAAGGTTACTTTGTAGGTGTAAATGTGACACCCTGTAAGGATGCAAGACCACGATTAGAGATGTTTTCTGACCTTTGGGGTTCCCAAGAGAAGTTGTCACTTTCAAATGTTCTGGCAGAAAAAGAGCCACGCAGCACACCAGACCCAAATCCTTCAGCCCTGTTTGGTAGGGAGAGACTTGTTAACTTGTGACTCTTTCTCAGCTGCTATCCTATCTTTTCTCCCACCCACCTGAAGGAGGCTTGGGTTGGAGGGGACTTCTCCCTGTGGCAGATTTGCTCTGCTGATAGGCTGTGAAAGGAGGTTGGGCAGGGAGCTGTGGAGCAGGTTTGGAAACTGCTGTGGCAGCGGCCCACAGAAGGCCCTTTGAAGGCTTGGCCATCTGCCTGCAGGCATAACTCTGGGTATAACCCCACCTATTCGTTAATGAAGCCCCACCTGTGGGTGGAAGTTGCTCAGCCAACAGCTGTACTGGTGCAGATCAAAGGTCCATCTACTGTAGCATCCTCTGTCCTGCAGTGGCCGGTGGAAGATGCTTACAGAAAGTGCAAGACAGCAGCAAATTGCAGCATGAGCCCTTCTCACGCCCTTCTAGCTCTTTTGGTCAGCAGTTAGGGGCATATTTGATAGGCACCTCTCCTCTGTAACATCATATCACCCTTTTTATGCTTTAGGCCTCCACAACATCGTGTGGTGATGAGTTCCACAACTGCACCATGAACTGAGAGGAAAAGCATTTCGTTCTGCTTGTTATGAACCTGCTCCTTGATAAGGTGATGTGAAAACAGCAAGCAGTTGTTCCCTTTCCACCATCTCCACAAAATTTGGGATTTACAGTGCAGACACCACTTTCTCCTTAAATCTTGGGGTTCAAAGTCACTCTCTCTTCTGTTTCCACTAGCAGAGGTGCTGTTCCATGTCTCCAGCTGGTTTTCCTATATGACCTCTGTGCCCTTCCAAATTATTATTTGTCCCTTTGAAGTCAGGTTGACCAAACCAAACAGCATCTGATGTGTGGGCACCTCACACAGGCCAGCACTGTTTTGTACCCTGTTCAGATCCTTTCTTGACCATCCCTTATGGTCTGGTTACTTTTTGGCCAATGTTGGCTTCAAGACTGATGAGAAAGAAGAGGTGGTTGTTTCATGCCTTGGGCTCAGCATGCTCCTGGTTCTTGTCAGAGCAAAGCTATCTGAATCCCACTGTTCCAAGTGCTGGGGTCCCTGGAGAAGCTCACTCTGCCATGACTGTCTGCAAGGAGCAGCACTGGGGTGTGGGGGTCCACACTGGGCCTGAGCATTGTGATCCTGTTTATTTGGGGTGGGGTGGAAGGAGGGGGCTATGCCAATGCCAAGGACTTGTGCACACCATGCAGCAGAGGAACAAACAGTGCAGCCTTCCCACCAGCGAGGAGGCCAAAAAGGATGTGGGCATCAGTGAGTGTGGAAGAAGACTGTGTTTCGGGGAATGCTACATCAGTAGGATCTAGAGGTGAGGGTTGGGTGGGTTCCACATTGCGCTGGTTCATCCCTCTTCGATTTCTCTGCTGCTGAAGAGCTGTGCCACAAGTCACAGCTGGCAGAGTCTGTCTCAAAAGTGGTGTATCCACAGCCCTGCACTCCTCAAGGTGAGGCCAAAAGGGCCACGTTAATGCTGCACCACCAACACTTGTCGTTTGCTGCTGGAGAGGCAGAAGGGAGAAGGAGGAAGGGGTGGGCGGCTGGTGGCTGTTGTCCTGTGCCCAGCCCTGGGCAGACATGTGGCTGCTCAAACCATGAGGAGAGCAGCCCAGGAGGCTTCTCCCCACCATTATCTATCAGAGAGCATCAGCTCTGTTTCATCACTGGGCTGCCTCTTAGGAAAAGCTTACCCATGTCAGAGAACTGCTTCAGACTTCTCATTGTTTTAAGAGCAGAAGAAATCCTCTGACAGGGCTTTTCTAGGTCCTGATACCTGCAAGTGCTGGGAAAAGCACCTCAAAATTAGTTTCGTGTATCTAGGAGTTAAAGTTTCAAATAAACATGAAGGTATAGCATAATTTCAAAATAGTGTGTGATAGCTGCTGGGGAGAGGGGGGTTGTCCCTGCTTTCGTACCCTTTTTAGCTGTGGACCCAGGACCTGACCTCTCCATGGATTAGAAATTCAGGGACAGTTTGTATCTGTTTCTCCTTTTGCCACGTGGCTTATCTGAGTGCTTCCCTCTTTGGTGGTCCCCTCACCGATGTATGTCTACATGACTGGGCTCCGCTCCAAAATCCTCCATGTGTTACTTACAAGGAGGTGCAGAGGGGTGAGAGAAAAGGCTGTTCAGTGCTGAATCCCCCAGCCAGTCTGTGCAGGGAATGTGCCAGCCAGCCTTGCTCTGGCCAGGGTGACATCCCTGACCTAGTCTGCCTTCCAGGGGGCTAAAACTCCCCCGGGCAGGGCTGGTCCCTCTGCGGGGCATCTCAGGCTCAACTGCTGCAGCATTTTCTCATCTCTGCTTCCCAAAAGAAAATGGAAATGATGGGTGCAGCAGCTTCTCAATGGGAGGCAAAACTGCTGGAGTTGAACACTTGGGCGAGTTAAAAGGTGAGCATGGATCAGCAGGCTCTCCTCTCTATTTCTCTCTCTTTTTTTTTTAAAATTAAATGATTAAAAAAAAAAATCAACAGTGAAGGGTTCTGATCTCTCAAGACATTCTTGAAGCATGCGCTGGGAAGTGCAAGGGTGCTGCCTGAGCTCCCTGGGCCACTGGGATGTTCTTGGATGCCACCTCAGCCTGGTGAGACTCCCTGGCACGGTGGCACAGAGACAGCCCTCATGCACGGTCCCAGGGCCCCACGGACACAGCAGGGAAGGTGTTCTGACAGTCTGCTGACACCGCTTTCAGTGCAGATAAACCAGCGAGGTTATCTCAAGTGCAGCAATATCCTGTGAAAAAGTGAGGAGGAGAACCCTCTTTGCATTGTGTGACTCTGGATAAAAACCTGTTAATGGGCAGGGCTGGTGGGAGCAGAGACCCAGCACCTTCTACGGGCATCGCGTGGCAGCAGCCGGGGAGTGTGGGACCCACAGCGCAGGGCAGTGGAGGGAGCACATGGCCGACATTTTCCAGGCTGGGTGTTTGAATTTTGCTCTATATTTAGTGCCCTGAATGAGTGCTTTGATTCGCAGTGTTTCCAAGCACCTGCTGCCTCCATTGACTCTGGTGGTCTATATGGGTCCCAGCAATCCTCGGGGTTAAGCTGCTCTATCTGCATGCCTAAATTTGGGTACTAAAGGTTGGGAGCTGCGGGTGCTATATTCTGCTGGGGTTTGTGTTTCTCCTGCCGTGGGGCACGGTGCTAAACTGGGGTTTGTGGGCAACGTGTTTTCAAAACAAGAGTGGCTTTGATTTGCCAGTTTATGGTTCGGCTCATCAGAGTGATTAATCGTTTATCGGAGCAGAGAGAGATTAAAACTTCTACAAATAAAAGCTGAATATAGGCTGGCTGCTTCTTCCCAGCAGCAGATGCCTGATGCACACAGAGTGTGGCTGCTGCAGGACATCCCTCTTGCAGAGGGAGCATTTTCCAAAGCCTGTCCCCAGCACACCCAGTGGAAAGGCTGAGCTCTAATTCTGAATGCGACCACCCCTGTGTCAAAACTTCCAGCTGACTGTGACAGCTCAGTGGGGCACACAAGTGGAGCTGGGGCTGGACTTTTAAGGAGCCCTGGTCCGGGACTGGGCATAAACACTTTTCCCTTCCACGCTCATTTCCAGGGCAGGTAATTTATGTACCTTGGTAAGCACTGGCAACCATGTCCATGGTTCTGTGCCTTTGTAATATCCTGTTGTTGCTTTCCAGAGAAAAATACCAGCAGACACTCAAGGTTACTTCCTTGGCATGCTCCGTGTGTTTTCAGCCCGATTGTATCTGCACTGTGTAGACGTTTCCTGACATGCTGTATCTCCCCCGCTCTTGCATCACAGGCTGAGCATTAGCTGTGCATGCTCTGCTGCAGCAGACCTTTCCTTTCTGACCACAGCCCCAGCTGTCCTTCAGAGGCTTGCTTCCAGTCGTGTTCCCTCTTTCGTCCGACTCCCAGATTGCTCCTCAGACACTTCCTGGTGCTTGATAAACCTTGAAGTAAGTCTTCTTCCAGAGCAGGAGATGATGAGAGAACATGGCACAGATCAGGCGCCCACAGAGGTGCTGGAAAGGGCCTCCACCTCTCTTATTTCAAGACAAATGCCGTCTCTCAAAGGTGGCTTTACAAAGTGACCCTCATGGCAGGCTGACTGCTCCCAGGTGTTGTCCTGGATCTCTGCAGCACCTGGATGAGGAGCAGCCCCAGGATCCTGGTGTGTGCTTGGTCCACTGACCTGGCACTGCTCCTTTTACCCATCCAGACCTTGAGAAGTGAGTCCAAGTTTGTTGTTCCTCATTGCTCCAAGATGCCTTGACATTCCTCGAGGAGATCAGAGCTCGTTCCCATCTCCACGGCCAGGCCTGGGCTGTGGCAGCGTGGTCCAGCCCCAGCACAGGGCCCGTATCGCGCGTGATGCTGCAGATGAAAGCTGTTGTTTGTTTACAAGCTTTCCTCAATTAGAACTCATTTGCTGCTCACACACTATATTTAAAAGCTCATGTTTAAATCAGCACTGGTGATTTAGGAGTGCCTGTTTTGTTTTCTTTCCTAGATACATACGATAATTCCTCCACCTGTTAAAAATCTGTTGCTAATATTTGCTGTCAGGTTTCTTCTTTTTTTTTTTTTTGGCCCCTGCCAGGATAGCCAGAGGCCTGCAAGTGTTTATTTAACTCTAGCTGTTTACTTCTCATGAATTTCCCTGCCTGAAAACCCATTTGGGATCAGGCAGAAAAAAGCTCTGCAGTCATGCTGGATTTGATTAAAATAAACAGAAATTTCAGTTTGGGCATTTTGGCAGCTCTGGATCTCTTCAGAGCCACTCTCAGTGAGGCTTTCCAACACACATCCCCAGTGGTACGGAGGGGATCAGTTCATGTCCCAGTGCCACTTAGCACCCCAGTGCCCTGGCGAGTGCAAGTGTCCCAGGTGGTGGGGCAGGGCAGGAGCTCTGCCCATGGGATGCTTCCCTGGGCAGCCTCCATCCTCAGAGACCTGCTCCAAGAGAGCCACTGCACCATCCCTCTGGGATTTATGTGACCTTCTAGCCTTAATTTCTGCAGGTCAGCTAAGTAGGGAAAAATAGGGTTTTTAATTTTTTTTTCTCAAGGTTATTGTTTTTACAACTTTCTGTATTTTTTTTCTACTCTGTTCATTCTTCATTAATTTTGTTAATTCATTGCAAACTTATCATCTGTTGTCTATGTATACCTTTCTCAGAATATTAAATCAAACAGATCAGATTTACCCATGGGAGGATGACTTTAGTCTTTCAAGAAAAGTTTTGTTCAGATTGCAAAACGCTTGCTATAAAAATTGTATTGGGTTTGTGTGCACTTGTTTTACTGCACCTTTCCATGAATGAAACGTGTGAGAGCTCCTGAGCCAAATTCCAGTGTAAACTTAGGAAACTCAGGGTAAGCCCAGGACGAGAAGACAAACTTCCTTGCCGTGCAGATGAGCTGATCCAGCAAGCTTCCAAGGAACAAGAGCACACCCAAGCTTTGAAACCTATGGCTTTGGGTTTCATCAGTCATTTTTTTCAACTAAACCCTGGCCTGTCAAGGTATTATTTGTAGAATTAGCCCTTTTTATATTTTTTTTGTCCACCGACTGAATTTTTATGAAGTGGAATGTTTGCAGAGACCAAGATGGATTTTCCAATGGGCTGTGAACTGGAATGCTGACACAAATGTTCCCATGCCCATATCTGTTTGGGGGACACATTCGTTTCCTTCAGAGCCCTGGGCCTTCCTTGTATTTCATGCTTGTGCCAAGTGCCAAGTGCTGACCCCCATTTCCCACTTCCACACTTTGGAAATCAGCAGAACCATTCTGGAGTCTCTGTGATGTACACGAAAAAATTCTTTTGTTCCTTTCATAATTTTTAGAACAACTTGAATGTCTTCAGGGATTCAGTCAGGAAACATAATCTTGAAGAAGATGGAAACAAGAAAGTCAAGTCCTTGTTGTATCTTCCCTGCTATTTCCATCTCCAACGTATTTCCTCTCTCAAATTGCTTCTCTCCAGAGTCACACTCTGCCAGAGATAACTAGGTGGCAGTGAGTGAAGAAAGGAACAGCATTGTCTACAGCTTTGAACCATGAATAGCTCTTGGAAAAACAGCAGCAGAGAGAGATACAAGTTCAGGTTGATAAAGCAGGTTGCCAAGTGACTGAAGACTTGATCCTGTTTCACTGAAGTTGGCGGTGAACTCCCACAGACGTCACTTTTATCGCTGCTCCCAGCCCATCTTGGGTGCCATCCACCAGCAGCCCGGGCAGAGTGTGGGCAGGCCATGGCTTTGAGGAGATCTGTGGGGATGGGGCTGGATTTGCTGGTGGAGCCTCCTTCTGCTGCAGCTGCTGGGGCCAGGGTATCCAGCAGCCATGTGAAGCAACGTAGGTCAGCTGAGGTTCAGCATCGTGCTGATGCTGTGCAGTGTCCTTTGGCTTTGTGCTGCTGGCAGAGTGAGCACAGATGCATGCCCATATATACATCACATTTTTGTACATCAGGACCTCAAAGTTGTAAGGAAAAGCCCCAGCAAGAGCTGCCATTGACCAGTCCCTGCTGATGAAGAGTGAGGCCCTGAGCCCTCCATTGGTATTGCAACTCATCCTCAGGTCTGGCTCCATCAGCCAAAGCCACCTGGCTGTATTGACCCACCCCTCAGATGGCACAACAGGCTGATCCCATGCGAAGGGCTCACCTCCTTGGCCCCGTACCAGAACCACAACTGCCTTCGCCAGGTGATGGAAGATAATGAAGCAACTTAAGGCCATTTCAACAGCTGCCCACTTCCCTACTACCCTTTTCTGCCCGCTTGGTGCATGACACGAAACATCGTGCAGCCCTGCAGCACAGCCACTCACTGCTGTCACCGAGACCAGTCCTCAAAACCCTGCGCAGCATCAGCCAGCAAAGAGAAACCACTTTATTTTGGTGCCTCTGAGGGGGCTAGATGAATAGCTGAACTGCAGCAGCCTAATGGATTTTGGAGGGGGGCGGGAAGCAGGACGGGACATGCAACAATTTGCAGGGAGGCGTGTGGGGAAATGTTGTTGCGGCGATGAGGAGAGGGAGATGGAGTAACAATGGCTCCAGTTTACATTGTGCTGCGCCGGCGCTGTGATCTGCTGCCAAGATCAACCCTGGAGAGAGGAACTTGAAAATAACACGAATAGTGTGGCAAGAGAGATACCCTACAGCATATCCTGCTCCCTCGGACTTTGCCTTTGAGTCAGGAGTGAAATATTGGAGCTATTGTGGTGAAGAGAGACTTAAAAATAGAAGGAAAAATTGCCGCTTCTGTTTTTCCTTTTTTCCTTTTTTCCTCTGAGGGGACATTAATTGTTTTCAAGTTGTGCTACTTATAGTTTGAGTCAAGGAGGAAAACACTTCAAGGCATTGAAAGGGCTAGAAACCATGTCACTCATCAGCTGCGGTGTGAGGGCTGCCCCTTATCTCCATCGCCATAGTGATGCTGCTTCTCTGGTTACTCTCCCCGATGGGTTTCACTCTGTTCCTGCAGTACCCTCCACGCTTGAGATCCTTTCAGAGGAGGCCTGGTTAGTACCATAAGCCTTACAAAAAATTAATGCTGAAACTCAAGTGGGTTAGCAGCATTTCTGTCTGCACGTGTGTTACCTGCAGGGAACAGAGAGAGGGCTGGCGCCCAGGATTGCTGCACAGGAATTCCTTCACAGGAGGTGAAGCTGAATTCCAGACAAAAGCTGGAAATTCTCTTCTGGCTTGCAAGAACAACAGTCTGGAACCAAAGTGGGTTTGGGGAGTTACAAAGTTTATATTTCTTGCAGGGTTTTACCTCACTGGGAATTTTTTTTTTTTTTTTTTTTTTTTTTTTTTTTTTTTTTTTTTGTTATTGCAGGGATCAGTGGTCTGGTAAAGCTTAGGGCTCTCTGGGTTCTCTAAGAACTGCTTTTACATGAATGTGAGACGAAGCAGAGCAGCATCAGATCCGGTCCCAGCCATGTGGATGCTATTTATCTACTACAGAAACAGCATTCCCCTCTGTGTTAGGCTCCTGGCTGGGTGCTTCAGGGTGCTGCCAACACTAGACCTCTTTCAGGTGCCTTTCTGGGAGCACAGAACCCTCCCTCTCTGCCTCTGAGCTTCCTTGGGAGAGGAGAGGCCAGCCTGGGATGCCAGCACCACCACTACAACCAGACAGCTGTGGACAGCTTCCAGCCACTCTCCCAGGGATTGTCCCCCCATCCCAGACTTGCTGCCACCCTTTGATGAGTGATTGCTGCCACGTGGGGACAGGGCTGCTCCCCTACAAGGAGAAAGCTTCACTGGTTTGTATAAATATAGCACGTGACATTTATGTCTGAGTTTACCAAATTCAGCCCTTTCCCACTGGTAAACTGTGAGAACCAGCAGGGTCGCAGTGTTTACAGCCAGAAGGAATTGCTAGATCTGGATTTACACAGATCACTGAGCTCAGTCACTCGAACCCAGTAGCTTGTTTCACTGAAGCCCATGCTGCTCTGAAGACTCTGGGAGATGGGGCACCTCTTTCTCTTTGTCCTAAAAACTTATCACCATTGTTGTTCACTCATGTGCTTTTCTTCTGGTTCAAAGATTCTTGTCCTTCTATGTCTTGGTAATGTTGCAGACCTCAGAAGAAGGGAGTATTTTCACCTCTTCAAAGCATATGTATCAGGCTGTCTCTCAGTCCTCTTTGCTGAAATTAAGGAGGCTCTAAGCCCATAAAGTCTGCCCTCCTCCCCAACCTCTTACACCCATGATGGACAGCATATATCCCTGGCAATCAGCATCAGAAACCTGGTCTCCCACAAGAGATTTCCAAAACTCAGGATGCTTCATTCTTTCCTCAGGCTCTGGAAAGGGCCTGTGACCAAACTTTGGGATAAGGCCCTCCTATGGCTGAGATCCTGTGGGCAGCAGGTGCTGTGCAAGCATCTCCATGGGAGGTGTCCACCCTGAGCAAGGAGCTGATGGTTTCTGTGGGATGGTGCCCAAGTGCAGGGCTCCTCCAGGAGCTCAGAGGAGCCACCATGCAACGGCTCATTTCTGCAGCAGATTCAATCAGCAAAAGGAAATGAATAAAGAACAAGCAATGGGTTTCAAAAGATGGCAAGACAAGATAGTTTTTTATCTATGTGGAACCGGACAAAATACCCGTGTGCTGTTCAGAGATGGCATGACTTGATAAATGTAATGAAAATACAACATGGGGGCAGAGAAATAACTTGGGGCCCAGTACTGCACTGGGTATGGGTGTTGGCACCTCAGATGTTATCCCTGACCAGCCAGGACAGGTCTGATGACAGTGCTGTGGGGAGCAAACCGTGGTGCTTTGAGTCCATGCTTGAAGGAGGGATATTGACTCAACACTGAAGGTGGAGCAGGCTCTAAGCATTAGTGTAGGGCTTTTCTAATGCCATTAAGAAGGAAAAGGAGAAAAACAACAACAGAACTCAAATCCCAGAGGAGCAATGTCTCACCATCAAGAATCTGGACTATCTGTGCATGGTTATGTCAGTGCTTTTAGGGCCTAAATCTCTGAGAGAGGGTTGGAGTGAGGAAGTTCAGGATGTAGGACTTAGTCCGAGCTGCTCACTGGAGAAAGAGGTCTCCTTCCCACATGTTTTTTAGATCAACACCAAAAGGAAGCCCCTCATGCACCCTTAATTCTGTGTTCAGCTTGGCATGCAGAGTGGGCAGACACGTTCCTGCTTCCCTCCAACCCAAGGCAAAACCCAAGAGCTGCACTCACCTCACTGAGCCTTTATCTTTGCCCCAGGTGGAGAAGAGCCAGCAGCACTGGTGGTTTGCACCAGGGACAGGGAGAAAAGCCCCCTTGCTCTCTGGCCAGCTAATGCCTGGCCTAGTATCCACTAGGAAAGAAAAATCAGCATCTCAGTTCATCTCCCATTTCTATTCCCTGGACACAATTATTGATCCTCACTGAACCGTCCTTCCTGCTACAGAAATTTCTGTCTCAATGCAGGTCCTTTGTGAAGTTTTATTCAGTTCAAGCTTATCTTACATCCTGCATTTCTCATCAGAATGCACCTGAAATCCTGACAGTAACAAAACAAAACAAAACAAAACAAGAAAAAAAAAAAAAGGAAGAAAAGCTCCAGCAAAACTCTCCACCCCCAACTCGCCAAGAAAAATCCAAGGCTGTAGCCGATAACTCCAAGTAATTCTCAGGGATCTTGCCCATTTTCACCAAACAAATTCTTTCCTGGGAATTATTAGCTTGGTTGGAAGTGTTTTGTTGCCCTTTGTGCAGTGTTGGGTCCCAGGTGACAATTTAAGAATCCTCTGCCCACAGCTGGATGACACAAGCAAGGAACAATGCACCATTTCTTCCACCAAGCCACACAATAATGTCACTGAAAGGGGGCATTGCGTGGGGTCTGCTGGGTTCTCAAATCATTCCTCCTTTAACACGTAAAGCCTTTGCACAGGAACACTCACACTTACCTTGCTGTGAATCCTTTGGTCTTCAGAAACATTTAATGTTTGCTGCTTTCAATCTGGACAGGAGGCCAAGAAGCCTCCACTTGCAAAGCTGTTTGGATGCCACAGAGCAACCCATGGCTTACAAGCATAACAAACTTCCTTATGAGTAATAAATAATAAAAAAAATACCCATCTCGGGCAAAGGAGAGAAGTGATTCAGCAAATGCTTCAGCAGTGGCCTGGGTGGCATTAATCAGCTCCCATGTCAGAGATGCTGTGTGCAGTCATCTCACAAACCAAGCTCATGGCAGCAGCTCCTGCACCTCTGAGTCAGACACAGCTTTAAAACTTCCAGGTGCCAAGTTTCCCAAGTGACCTCAAAGTGGTTTCCCAAATGGGGAGCCAAGTGCAGAGGATTTGGAGCCCACACATGTGCAATGGGACTGGGACACCATCCAGCTGTCGAGGAAGGACTAAAGGGCTCTTAGTGCAGGACAAAGGCACAGGAGAGGAACATGTGTGAAAAATTTGCTGGATAAGGCCAGCTCTTAGTGCAGCTTCTTTCCTCTGCCTTCCCCATTTTATCCAGGAGCTGGGTTCTTGATGGAGAGTTAATGAGAGCTTCCGAGAGCACCTGCTTGGCTTCTGCCCATACACAGAAACGTTCCCAGGCTTGCTCCCTAGGCCTGGGCTCGTGTTTGGGTCAGCACACAGCTGTCAGGGAGGGATGCCCAGCCTGCCTTTGACCTCAGGGCATGCCCAGCATTCCGGCGCAGCGCTGATGATGTGGACCAGCCCTGGGCATGGGCTTCGCTTTCCACAAACATTGTGGTGTGCAGACACCATATTCATAGAAAGCCCTCAAATTCTGGTAGTACAGATGAGAGAACCTGTCTGGCAAGTGTTCCACAGCCCAGGAATTTGGATCTTTTCTAATCTGATCTCCCCTGTGTGCCTGCATTGGTCCTTCAGCTGTTATCCTCTCTGCAGAGTCTCCTTCCTTCCAATTTGTGCTGGACAGCCTGCAGTGGGGCTTCCCAATGCCAGTCTGACATTTCCGGGGGTGGAGCCACTCCAGGAGCAGCTGAAGAAAATCACCTCTGAAGATTCTGCTTTTCAGCAGTTTTTTCTCCCTGCTGTGTTGTGCCATGAAAACTGATATCCCCTGGGTCCCTCTCCAGCCACCTCCTGCTTCCATTTGTGCCTGCACCTCCCCAGGGACTGTGGCCAGGTTGTCTCCTGTCAAAGGTCACCGAGCAGCAGGGCTAATGCAGCCACAGATCTGCAGCACAACCCTCCTGAGCCAGAGCCCAGACCACAAACAGACTGGGGCACTCTTTGGAGAGAATCTGGAGAAGGTGCTGCCTGCAGCATCCCCCTCACCAGGGGATGCTCATAGGGTCTCTGCACCCTGCTTCCCTCCACACATCTCACATAAGTTCCCCAAGGAATTCTCTCTGCAATCATATTGATGATAAGTCACTTGGATATTGATGATGTCACGTGGATATTGATATGTTTGCAGTGGGGACAAGAGCCCTGTGTGCTCAGTTTGGATACCTGTGGCTTTTTAGTTCAAGAATGTCCATGATTGGGCATGGTAGATGTTTCTTTTTATTCTCGCAGGCTTTCCCATTCCCCATGACCCATAAGTGGCTTTCTGCCAGCTCTGCTGCTCCTTGTCCCTCTGCCTGGCATCAGTGCTGGCAATGACACATTCCACAGGTCCAAGGGAGAAATGAGTAAAGGATGAGGATTTCCTTTGGTGATGGTGTGGAGGGAGGAGAATTTACATGATTCTGAAACTCATCTGAGTTTGAGATATTGGTACAAAAACATAACAAAAAAAATGTTTGAAATCTCCTTGGAAGGTACAAGTGGGACTTCAGATGTCAGAAGTACATTTTCCATCAATACAATCAATGCTCCTTCTTCCAGGCTCAGTGTTTTCTGAAGTACACTGCTGTTTGTAATAGAATATGCATTAAAAATTAATGAAAAGTTGTTTCAAAAAAAAGGAAAAAAAATAGAAGAAGGCTCTTAGAGAAGGCTGAGAGAATATCTTAACCTCGGCAAGGAAGTGCCAGTGCGACTTCCTGCAAAGTCATTTTTGGTTGAAAGCTACAGGTTCCCACAGAATGTTTGAAAGTTTGAATTTATTTAAGGAATGGCATTTTCTTTTCCTTTCCTTTCCTTTTTTCTTTTCTTTTTTTTTTTAATGTTACTGACAGAATAGGACTCAACCTGATTATTTGCAGGCAGCTGTCTAAATAAGCTATGACAAAAATGTCTTCTTGTGACACTGAAGAATGAGCAAAAGTATTTTTGGTCACTGAAGTGGATGATGATATCACATATTTTCCCCTCTACACTTTTTCCAATGTGTTTCCCAAAGCTGCTGGGCAGCACTTGTGCCTGCTCAGGAATTTCATCCCAGGGTTTTTTTCTCTCAATCTTGGGCCCACCTGAGCATCCTGCTGCCACTTTGTCCCATTCTCATTCTCTCGTCTGCCCCAGTGTGAGTTAATTGCTTCTTCCCCCTCTTTTGTCAGCCTGATAACCTTTTCAGGATCCCAACCATTTGTTCACAAAGTGTGTATTGGTGCCCATAGGCAAACTTTAAGTCCCCAAATCCCCTCTTAGATGCCTCAGTGGTGCATTGAATCTGGTTCAATAGCCTCTTAAGAAACAGACCCTCAATAAAGAGCCAGGGGACAGTCACATCCCTTTCTTTCCGCTGCAGTTTGCCCTCCAGGATGAATAGGAGCATCCCAGCTTGCAGCTGATTATTTTTTTAACACCTGGACACATCTGCCTGGGAAAGTAACTAACCACCTCCCTGAGATCCGCACATGTTTGTGCATCAGACATAAGTCAGTGGAGGGTAATTCTCCAGAAAAGATCCTGGGCAAGGATGTGAGAGCAAGAAATTGCAGGGAGACCCTGATGGAGAGAGGAGAGAGGCCCATAAATGACCTTTCCCAGAGGAGGAGCAGGGGGAGGGCAGTGAAGAAGATGAAGAGTAGAAGCCAGTGCAACCACAGCGCCCTTTCTCCTTCTGCAGAGAGGAAAGGCAAACGAAGACGTGAGTGTGGGGAAACCCTGCAGTCACTCCTGACAACAGGGCAGATCCCGTGCCTGAGCGACCCAAGCCCTGGAATTCTCTCTCCATCCTTGTGCAAACAGCTTGTCCCTTGCTCACCATGTCCCCCAGTGCCTTGGCCACGATGGCAGGGCCTGACGGTGGCTTTCCCTGCCCACAGGGCTTGTGCGCGCACACAATGCCACAAAGGAACCTTGTAAAGCTGGGAGCAGGGTTGGTGTTTGGCCCTCCAACCCCTGACCCTCCAACAATTTAGTTAATGATTGTGGTTATCAGATACACTGGCTCAGCAGTGCATCCATCACCAGCCTGACAGGGATTCAATCCTACACGGGGAGGGAATGTGCAAACACATTCAATCTTGGTCTGGCCAGCCCCCAGTGTGCCTCTGCCCCTAAATCCAAGAACAAACAGAGAGTTTCCATCGGGGAAGAGCTGCTGTGATTTATTGTAAAATAACAGACAAGATGGACCTGTGGATGCTGCAATGCCTCAGATGCAGGACCAGTCCATGAGATGCTGCTTAGCTGCTGATGCTCTGTGCAGGACACCGAGAGGCAAGCAAACAAGCAGTGGTGCTTTCCTTCCCATGACAGTCTTTTCCCATTGCTCTGCAATATTTTATTTGCTTTACTGGGTTCAATCCTGCAGCCCAAACCTGAAGCCAGCAGTTTGCTTTGCTGAACCTAAGGCTTACTCCTTGCATCCGTACTGTTTCAATGTCCCAACTCTGCACTAAAGACTCCTGCCCCATATGTTTTCAGTCCCTGCCCAGGCCACCGTGACTCCCCCTCCCTCTCCTGACAGTTCTTCCACCCCTTTCCAATAGATTATTCTGCAATAAATTACAGCAGTCCTCACATGATGGAAAACTCTGTTTTTTCTTGGATTTGGGGGAGGTCCATAAAGATGCTGTCAGCCATAGCAGCCCCAGGGGTACCAAAGAGAGGAAGACACAATTGGTGCTATGACAGCAACAGCCCAGGGTCAGTTTGCCCACCCTTGGACCCAGCCCAAAGCTTGCAACTGCTGGCTTGTCCCTGTATATTTGAATATGATGGTATTTTCATGGTATTTTCATGGTGAGGAAGCTCTGAGGAAAACCCTGAAATATGTCTGCTGAGCTCAACAGTATTTTTTTGTAAGAGGCTTGGAAAAATCTGGAAATACTTCCTCTGAAGAGGCAGTGCAGAAACAAGCCTCAACCCAGAGTTTCTAAGGACCAACCTCTCCTTCTGCTCAAATACCATCAGAAATTCCCACTCCTGTTTCATTTTCTTGCCTCATCATGTCACACATGCATGGAGTTGGCAGCAGGGGGGCACTGGGCATATCTCAGAGTGGGAGTTTTCACCCTCACAACCCCTTCAAATGGAAAAGGAGAGGTCCTGATGAACCACCACGAAACCCTGGCTGCCCAGGAGCACCAGGAGACAATTGACCACAGAGCAGGGTGTGCATTAACCAGGCTGGTGTGCATCTGTTTTGAGTAGCAATTATTTCAAATATGACCAGGGTTAATTAGCTGCTCCTGGTTGCCACTGCCTGAAACAGGCTACCCCCTGTGCCAGGGTCTGCAGTACAGAGCAGACCTGGCACTTGCCTTCACTTCTGATCAGAAACTGGGCAGGAAGCACCAGGCAGGATTTGGAGGGGTGGAAAACACCATGGTGAAGTTTGTACCTTATTTTGGATCCCTCAAGCGGTCCAAAACTTTGGTTCAGCTTTCTCCAAGCTCACTCCTAAGCAGATGACATGAGCACAGGAAGGCTGGCTGTAGGATAAGGCAACACAGGGAGATCCCCAGTGCCAAGGTACTTGATGATCCCTGGGCAGGCTCATGAGTAGCCAAAACCCACTTCCCTGGGGTTTACAACATGACCAGGTCCAGTTTTCGTGTGCAGTGCTGCTTGAAGGGAGCAGCTGGCCCCAGGTTTGGAGCTGCAATGAATGCACAGGTTTTGCCCTGCACTTGTCCCTTCCCCTCCATGCTTTTATGGGATCCTCAAAGAAGCAGAACACAGCTGTCAGCACAGGGAGGACAGCCTGATCCATTTCTGGGTAGCGATGCTGTGCCGGAGCCCCTGGTCCCACACTGGCAGGGTCCCGGAGGATCCGCTGTGTTAGGGAAGCTGCACTGCAGCACTGCGTGATAAGAGCAGATAAGAGAGTTCCTGCTCTGATTACGGCATGACCAAACAAGTTTCCTGATCCCATACCTACGCCAGCCGCTCCTTGAGACAATACTGTTATCCCAGGCGGGAATGTGCAGGCAAGCAGGAGCAAACCGGAGCCGCAAGCCCTGATGCCCTGTGGCAAACAAACGTCACTCTGCACCCTCATCCCGGGCAGGGTGCAGACTCAGGGACTCAGGCAGGGAGATTTCCAATGGAAATGTCCTGGCAGGGCATCAGGCTTGGAAGAGACAAGGAGAGGGGAGCTACAGTGAAAAGAGAACAGGATGTGAACGAATGCGGAAAGTATGACAAAAAACAACTAAGATTACAGAGCAACAGTTTCTCTTTGCCTTGCAGCAGTTTGCAGCTGGGTGCCACAGGGGAGCTGAGGCTCACAGCAATGCAAATGTTCTTCACTCCGTCAGCTCTCCCCAGCTCCACCAGGGATACCATGACGGCCCCAGTGGGGTTGTCCAGCACACCCTGGGTAGCTCCAAACCACTATGGCCTGACCACCTTGTCCAGAAGAAGCAGACATGGAGAAGCTCTCTGCAGCTTTACATGCGTGATATGGGCTTTGTTGGCTTGGCTTCTGGGAAAAAAAGCCTGTCAGGCAAAATGGATCAAGCCCTGTCGCTGCAGTCCCTGCTGTCTCAGGACAAGCAGGGTTGGAGAGCCCTCAGTGATGTTTTCCCATGGAACTGTCCATTTGCATGGGCACTGAGCTGGGAAAATGCTCTTATTCAACATTAAATTATCAGGCTGGTATTGGTATTTTAGGGTAGACCATATGCTGACCTGTGGGGAAAGACTTTGATGAACTGGGACCTCACTCGCAGAGTTTCACCTGCCTGATTTCCCTTGAGTCATTGAGGGAAATTATCACTCTCCTTTTAAGTGATCACAGGGGTTTCTGGTACCTCATAGTGTGCTTAGCTTCAGTCCCAGCAGCAGACCAAGGCAGAGAGCTCCAGGCCTGCTCAGGACTGTGCCTCTCTGATCTTTTCCATACAGTTACTTGAAGGAAACACCTGATTCTAGAAGCAAACCTGTTGTGACACTGTTGTATATTCAAGCCCTAATGTAAGGACATAGACATTTACCATGGGATCCTTCTGGCAGGGAAGCCATCAGGGCTATGCCAGTGGAAAACCTGGAGCACGAGTGTGATAAGGAGCAGCTGAGGAATCTGGGGTTGTTCAGCCTGAAGAAAAGAAGGCTCAAGGGGGACCTTATTGCTGTCTACAACTACCTGAAAGGTTGTAGATTGTGGGGGGGAGTCTCCTCTCCCATTTCACAAGTGATAGGATGGGAGGACATGGCCTCAAGTTGCACAGGGGAGGTTTAGATTGGATATTAGGGAAAATTTCTTCACTTAGAAGGTGATCAAGCACTGGAACAGGCTGCCCATGGAAGTGGTGGAGCCACCATCCTGGAAGGAATTTAAAAGAGGTGTCGATGTGGCAGCTGGGGACATTTTAGTGGTGGGCTTGTCAGTGCTGGATTAAAGGTTGGACTTAAAAGTTTTTCCCAACTTTAGTAATTCTACAACTTTATGAAACCAAGACAAATGCAGCCCAAGCATAACCCATGCCCATGTGACTCGATGTACAGCTGAAAGTGGTTAATGAACCTCTCATTTTTGCAGGCTGTGTCTGTGCTGATTTAATTTGGGTGCCCAACGTGCAGCCTGGACTAACAGCCCCACATCATGCCAGGGTGTGCATCCAGCACGTGCAGCCGGTACAAAAGAGCACATCAGGGCCCGTCAGACCACGGTATTTAGCAAAGGCCACAAGAAAGAGCTTTCCAGCTATCTCAGATGGCTCATTTGCATCAGGAGACCCAGTTTGCTCCTCTGAACTCTTCCTGGCCTGCCTGAACACTACCACCTCAATGGCTCCCCAGGAATGTTGTAATAGGGACCACTGGGTAAAACTTGGCAAATCAGAAAGGTGACCAGAAAAAACACTCTGAAGTTATTTTTCCCCCCATTAAGAGCTAATTTGCATAAATACAGAAGGATCACCAGGGCGTTCTGCTGTTCTTCAAGCCATCTTCTGCAAGGGACTCATGAGGCAGAGATGATCTCTTCCCCTCAGAAGCAATGAAAGTGCTCTGGTAAATACCTCTGCAGCTGTCCTGAGGTGAAATGGTTGAACACAGGCATTTTCATGGATCTTCATGGGTTGCTTAGTCCTGTGAACACCTGCTGGGTGAGCTACCTCCTTTCATCCTGAGTGCTGGGTCAACAATTGTGGTAGACCTTCTCCTGGTGTTTTGTCTCTTGGGAATTGCACCTTGGCAAGGGGCTGGGAGGTCAGAAGAGAAGAAAATCGTGTGTGTCATTTGGCCAGCTCAGACCCAGGAGATGAGGAGGTGTGTGGAAACAAAACACATTAAGGGTAGACTCAGATGGTGGTAATGATTTCTACTTTACTGAGGAGCCACCTACCGAGTCTCCTACCTACCCCTGCTCAGCAGATATGCAACTCTAGTGTTACAAGCTGAGCAATGGTAATTTATCATGTTTGAAGGTGCAATAGGTCTCTCTAGATGTAATTAAGTGCTCTCTCAAAGGAAGGGACTATTGCTAAGCCTTGCAGGCATGTTTACTTGACCACAGAGGGCCCTCATCAGAACATCCAGTACTAATAAATTATCACTAATGATGACAACCAACAGTTTCTTCTCCACATGAATTACAATTACACATTCTTACTTGGCTGGAGAGTCCAATTATCCACAATGAAAATTTTTCTCCCATACAAGACAAGAAATATTAGAAATACCTAAGGGTTGTTGTTTCCTACCTGGATTTTTTTTTTATTTGACTCTGTTTTCCACCTCTAATTTGTTTCAAATTATTTCCAGCATTATTAGATTGGCATGAATGACCATCTACCACTTTTCTCTTTCGCCAGCCCCATGTGCCTTTAGATTCTCCACACTTTTACAATTAGCCTGAAGGAGATACGTGATCTCTCAAACCAGCCATCACAACAGAGTTTACCAATCTTTATTTCATCACCAAACACTTCTTCAGCACGGCATTTGACATCTGAGCTGTGTTCCTCTCACCTCCAGTCCACCTTTGTGAAGTGTTCCTTCTCCAACAAGCATATTTTAAGGACCACTGCCCTGGTGTCCCATGCTACGTCCTACACTTGACATAACAAATTGCTCCATAAAGATCATAGGAGGCTGAAGCAGTTTGGAGGAAGGCTGCTTATCTCCGTGCAGTCCAGTGGGCTGGAGGAGGCTATTCCCCTGTAGCAGTGATACTGTGACAGAGTGTCCAAAAGCAGTGCCTTAGGAGGCCTCTGAACCAAAGGAACAGCAGCAGCTCTTACCTCTGTTGGAGGTGAAATGTGTTAGGAGGCACTACTGTGAAGGTGTTTTGACTAGACCCCAGAATGGGTGAAATGACAGAAGAAGGAGGCACTAGGAAGACCTGAAACTGCAGGAGAAAGTCATGGCAACCTCAGCAGCCTCTGACAGGCAGCACTGATTCCCTGAGCTGATGTGGAGGGATGGGGAACTGTTGTGTTATCTGGGCTTAAACCACTTCCCCAGCTCCCCTGTGAATCATTTTTTGAAGCGCACAGCCCAGAGCTCAGTGGTGGCTGCTGCCACATCCCTCTGGCTGGATGGCTGCACTGCTCCTGAGGGAGCACAGAGGGCTGGTACCACCCAGGGAAAGCACACCAACACCCAGCATGGCAGCCAGCACCCGGTCCAGCCTCACTGCCCCTGATAATGGAATTCCTTCTGAACAAGATTTGTCTCCCTGTATCAGCAAGACAATCTCCAGACAAGTCAGGCTTGCTCTGGGACACTGCTCCATCTCTCATGTGTCCTCCAGGGGATGGAGACACAAATGTCTCTCCCTGTGACAAAGTTGTCCTCTGCTGTGATGCAGAGCCCACATCTCAGGCGTGCTCTGAGATGCAAACCTGCTCTCAGGCTGTGTGCATGCTCATTCTAGGCCTTTCCTAGTAAACCTCCTCTTTTATTTCTGTCTTCCCCACCACCCCCAAATTGTTACATGGCTGAAAAAGTGCTTAATCAAGGAAACTGGAGCGGAGCCAGCACTGGGTCAGTCGCTTGTTTTACCCCACACGCTGTTTTGATGTATTGCAGAGAGCTCAGCTCTGAGGGCAGACTGAGGTTTATGAGCCCCCAACATCCCCAGCCACAGCCGATATTCCAGCCAGCGTTACACCTCTCTACCCTGATGATTATGCTGCATCCTGCTAAGTACCTGCCTATCTAACACTTCCTTGATTAACAAAACTCTGCAGCCGCTTCCTGCCGTCATTCCCACTTTACTGCACTGAAACCGGCTGGCAACTTGTCACCAATTTCAGCCAGGCAGCTGGGTCTGACCCTCAGAAATCGGGGGATTGCAGTCAGTAGGGCTTGTTGCCTACAAAACAGACCTGAATGTCACCCACGTTCTTCTTGGAGTGTTCCCCTGGCTCACAGGCCCTGCTCCAGCCTGCCCCGGAGCCTGTCCTGCCCAGCAGCGCCCTCCTTCCTGCTGGGACGGGCCTGGGAGCGCTGGAATCTCATTCATGCATCTGCTGTTGCACCGCTGCTGCCAATCCAGCCCGGGCTTTAGGAGAGAAGAACATGATCACTTCGCGGGGCGCTGCTGGAGTCACCGCACAAGCCGAGGAGACCATCTAATCCTTGCATTCCTGCAGGAAAGAAAGCCCCCAGTGGGCTAAACATAAATGGCCAACGGTGTGTGTGTTATTTTTAAGTCCAAAAGCCTGAAGGCAAGGTTTAAAGGAGAGTCTCACGGCATATTTTTCATGAGCTGTCTTAAGTCCCCCTGTCTCTTGCCTGGATTGCGTCAGCCAGCAGTGACATATTTTGGTGCAGGACCTGTCTCTGTCCCTGTTCTCAAGGCACTTTAAGCCTGGCTGGAGCAGGCAAACTGAGACACGGAGCAAATGCTGGCTTCCATCTACATATCTTGTCATCCAGGATTGACAGAGAGCACAAAGTGGCCTCATAAAGGGATAAAGTCAAATGATATGGCTGCCTGATGTTCCATGTCACACCCTGCCTCTCCTCCCTGGAGCCGAGGGGTGGGTCACCGCGCCCCATGGTGATGTCCGTGCCAGCAGCCAGCTGTCCCTCTCCAGCCAGGGGCACTGAAACAGCCCTGCTGTGCCACACCACGTCCTCCCTGCCACCCTGAGCACTGATGGGGACCTGAGGATGTGAAAGTTCAGAACATATCCTCCTTCCCCTCCCAGCTTTGCTGGCCATGGAGCAGCAGGGCTACACCAGTGTCCACAGCATCGCTGCTCATGCATGTTCAGCTCCCATAGCTACCAGAGCATTGTGCATATCCTGGCCAAGACAAAAATCAATGAATTCACAGTATGGATGTGTCTAAGTCCCATGTTTAGTACCCTGGTTGCTGCGTGGGGCAGCATTGGGTGGTAAAATGTGAGCTGCAACTGCAGAAGGCTGAGGGAATGCACCCAGCCTAGGCAGCAACCTGCCGTCCATGTGCTCACTCAGCCGTAACTGGCCATCCCAGGTAGGCACTGGCACTGCATGGCATTGAGTAACAGGTTCCTGTTCGACCCTTTCTCCACTGAAAGCAGCTGCAGAACCAGTGGAATGGTCCTCAAAACTCCACACTCTCTGCTGCACTGGTGTTTCCATATCCCAGCAATCATTTCTGACAGCAACGTTATTTTTGTGAGACTGCTTCAGCCAGCTGACATAACCATAAAATATAACCAGCTTTTGCAATGTTTCCTGCTCTAAAATGAAGATAAATATTTCTGTTACTGTGCAGATGACTCTTGCTGAAACAAGCAGCTACTCAGTCTGGGATGAAATATGGAAGGTAGCTGGGGTTTCGGTTTTTTGGAAGGACAGATGACTTCTGGGGACAAAAAAGCCCAGGTCTTTCCTCATATAGAAAGGATTGGGGCTGAAGTCAGAAACCATCATACCCCAAAGTCAATGAATGTGAGAGGTCGTGGGAGGCAGCCTCAGGGCTGGAGGATGAGTGTGGTTTCAGCCCATCATTCAGGATGGCCTCACCTGTGCACACTCAAGCATGGGCTGACACTTCATCCAGAAACCCCAAGATCCCTGACCTGTGCATGCTGCTGCTCCCATCCATACTTCTCAGTGTAAAGAAACAAAGACATGACACAGAAAACAACCATTAGCACTTTGTTTTCGTATGACAAACTTGTTCAAATGAGCTGTCTTTTTTGATCTCTTTCAGCTTTGGCTATGACATCCTCCCAGTTGCTCCTCTTTTCAGTGACTTCATGTGCATTTTTGCTTTTCCTAATCCATGTTTTTCTTTTCTGTCCTGTCTTCTATCACCTGAAGACCTTAGCTCTCACAGTTGACATAGATTAGGGAAATAAGACACACATTGCTCTATACCAGATCAGCTTCCAAAATTCCCTTTCCTCCTCTACTGCATCAGGCCGGCACCTCTGGGAAAACTAGCACAAGAAGGACAGATGTGAAAACAGCATCCCCTGCACAGACAGGAGAAAGGCCTGATCATATGGACCCATTCCTGCATCTCTAGAAGTAGATCTCTAAAAGCAGCAGTGACTCAGGGGTGGCAGCACAATGTTGTGCAGAAGCACTAGAGCTTCTAATCATGGCCTCATCCCTGCTGGGTGAGGCAGACCCAGTGTTTGGACATCATCTTCAGACTCCCTTGGAGCAGAGGACTGCTTCTGATGTGATGCAGAAAAAACGAAGGAAAGGAAACACCAGCATCATTTTGGGGATGGAGGTGAGAAGGCCTTGTGTCTGAATTTTTAAATTAGTTGAGTGATGACAGCAAAAGAAAATCAGTTTAAAGAAGCCAAACTGATTTAATTAGCAATATGATTATGAGTGCACTGCCTTCCCAGGCATAGGAAAGGTTCTCATCTTCACCAGTTTCTTTAAAATAATGACTCATTCCCCCTCTTCCTCCCCACCACCCTTGCCACAGGTCCTCCCTCTCCCATGCCTGTGACTGTGCTGGGATATGCCCTCGATAATCTTCTGCTATCCTGGGGGCCTGTGAGGCAGGAGGGCCACGGAAAGAATCCCAGCGTTTCCATCTGTCGAATTCCCGAGCGGCAGAAACCTGACCCCGCACGGAGCGGGGACGCGCTGCATTATTGCTGCTGTGGCAGAGCGAGCCCTTGTCATGCATTATTAAGTGAGCTCAGAGAGGGAGAGACACCGACGAGAGGGTGAGTGAACCTGAAAAGTGGGAAAGTCAAAACTATCCCCGCAATAAAAGAGAAATTTAAAAATAAATCCAGCCCTGAGCAGCCTCAGCAGCCGATGCGGCAGCTGCTCCCATGGGCAGAGCGGACCAGGCACAGAGACATGACAGCCATGCTGATGGCTTGCTGCAGCAGCGTGGGGTTTTTCCATGGTTTTAGCCAATTTGTAGCCAGGGAAGGAGCCTGTGTGAAAAATGAGGCAGTAAACGTTAAAGCCTGCAGTTCACTTGTTCCTGTCCTGATTTGCTCAGTGCTGAGGGAGTGGGAGTTCTTTGCCATTGGATGAGCTGCCGCAGAGCCTAACCCCACAGACAGGGGGTGGCACTGCTGTCACCCAAGGCTGGTGGACACCGTGGTTGGTCGGCACATCCCCTTGGGTCTCAGAGCACGTGTGGGAGTGGTGGCAGGGCCCCTGCACCAGGCAGAGCCTTAGCATGGCCACAGCACTCCTAAACCGTCTGCTGAAACTGCCTGGGACCCAGATTTAGCTGTGCAGCCCCGCTCCCAGTCCAGCTGCTGCACTGTGAAACTGCACAGCGAGGAAGAGCGTGGATGCAGGGTTTGCCCTCTGGGACTCCATCACCCACAGAGGTGGATGGGATCTGATGTGGGGAGAAAGGGACACCCCAGAAGTCACCTTCCTCTGCACAGCTGAGCAGTGTCACAGCAACAGCAGGAGGGCTTCAACCAGTCACCACCACTGAGCCCACCTGAGGGCAAAGGCCACCCACCAGTGGCCTGGACCAGACATGTACATTTGGGCAGGTATGCAACCTCTTCCCAGTCTCTTCCTGAGCCTGTTTACTGATGCTTTTATGGATGCTTTTGCCAATTTTCCAGCCCACTGGCAACTATTCCTTATATGGAAAAAACAAGAGCACAGAGAAACTTAATGTGTTTCTAGCTGCTTTTAATGAAATTTAATAACTTCAGCAAGGAGGCAGAATCAGCCCAAATAATTCTTCGGGAACTCAGAGCATGTAACTGGAAGCCCTGTCTGAAGCAGAGCAAAAATGGCCCCTCCTGTTATTTGCAGAAGAGGCAAAATTGCAGTGGGCCAAGTATTGCAAAACCCCAGGTTCTGTGGAAGGTGATTTATAGTTACCTGCAAAGATGTGACTAAGGAGCTCAGGAATCCCAAGCTGAACAACAGCCCATTGATAAGCCCCAAGACACTGCAGGCCAAACTCTTGGCTACCCCCCAGCTGACCCCTGGCAGTGTCCTGCACTTGCCTGAAAGGCAAATGTGTGCAGGGAAGAGGTAGTGAGTAGCACAGGAGGGCACTGCTGCAGGCCAGGGGCTCCACATGCCAGGGACTCTACACCCCAGGGCTGGTTTGTTTTTGTCAGCAGAGGATGGACCAAATCCATTGCTGGAGGCAAGTAGCTACATCTCTGTCAAGGGGCTGAGGGTCAGACCTCTGCTAATAGTGTCATGAGGTTTTTTCAGGGATGTTTTCTTTCCACTTGTGCTCCCGGAAATGCAGAAGCACACAAATAGAAAAGGACAAATCAATAAGCATTTATGAGCCATGAAAAAGCACTCTTCTTGCTCAGGTAAAATCTTGGTTGTGCTCTTTATGTGGCTGGGATGATTCATTGAGCTTCCCTCTCCCCCACAGGCAAGCAGAAATAAACAGGAATGCTTTCCAAACTCAGGAAGGGCACCCTTCTTCCCTCCCTCCCTCTCTCTTTCCCTCATTTCCCCAGTACAAGTAGATTTTTCTGCAGACAACTCTCTGAAAACTTCTAAATTGCTGAACCTACTTGGTTTGCTGCAGCACAGCCTGGAATGCAGGTGGATGGCCATCATGGCCAGGGATGTGCTCCTTCATCAGCTCATCACCCTGTGTGCCAGAACACCCCTCCAGTCCAGGCCCCTGAGCTTCACTTTTGCTGTCGCTGTGGTCAGAGGCAAAACATCCCCTGGCTCCAGCGGGAGCAGGAGCACGTTTCGCCCAGCAAACCCACCCCTATCGCCATATGTCGCTTTCTCTCCGTGTTCTGTTTTCCTTTCAGCCCTATCTGCTCCATCAAAGACGGGAGCTGGTGGCGGTGGCCGCGCGGGTGTTTGCACAAAGGCGGTAATTCAAGCCCTGGCAGGAGCTGTTGTGGCAGTGTAGCCAAGGCGCTGCTCCTTGCTCCAGCTGACCTCTCCTGTGCGGCCCTGCCCGCCCTCCCGGCTGGGTGCAGGTGGCTCTCACCCCAGCCTTTCCCCCGCTACGCTTTCTGAAGCCATTTTCCTGTGACTCGCTTGTGGATGGAGCAGCTCCTGCCCTGCTTAGCAGGGCGCCTGAGGGTGCTACCACCTGAGGGTGCTACCACCTGAGGGGGCTACCACCTGAGGGTGCTACCACGGGACAGGTCGCGCCCTGAATTATTTTTAAGATCCTGCAGGGCCAAGAGGTGCTGGGCAAAGGCAGTGAACTGAGCCATTAACATAACACACATAACAGCACCAAGAGTAGGTGCTGACAGGGATTTCACTGCTGTAGATCTTTGCTTGGGCAGGAGAGCCAAACGCTGCCCTCCACCCTGCTGCACACATCATGACCTGCTATCTGTGCCTCTACCACCTCATGCTGAGAACAGGCTTTGCAATTCAAATTTCCAAGGGAAATCATGGCTTTTTGTCATGTCACCGTCCCATTTGCGTGAATCCTCACATAGCTGGTGCCCAAGCCCTTTTGCTCATCCTTTGCAATGGCCTAGAGCAGTGCTCCCCGGCCTTGCCTTTGCAGAGACTTTTTCTCAAGCCTGCTGCCACCCTCCAAGGTCTCTGTAGTGAGTTTGCTGCTCCCAACAGGCCTGGAGAAAGCACAGGGTGAAATTCCCTGTAGATGCACATCTCAGATCAGTTTCTCCCTGCTGCGAGAAATTCCAGGATGGAGAACAGTCAGATCAAAGAGAGACAATCCCAGCTGAAACATGCATGATTTGCATATTCCATTAAAAAAAAAATCAAAGGGGAGGGTGTGTAAAATATTTGCACCCTGGAGCATATACAATGTATGCCCCAACAAGATGCTCCGTGTAGGGCTTATACTTATTTACTCTGATGCTTTATAACAGAAAAAAAAAAAAAAAAAAAAAAAGAGGCTGCTGTAATTTGCACATCCCAAAAGATTCTGGCTCATCTGATACGCAGACCATCTCCTTGAAAGAAGCACAGATACCCCTAAAAAACTCGGGCAGACTTTTGGCAAAATGCTTACTTTTGAAGGTCAAAATAAATACATTCCTTGTGCAGTGGGAGGTCCCCATTGATAGAAATCTTTATTGCGCTGGTTCTGCTGTTTCATTTAGCATTTGATAGGCTCCAAACACAGGGGAGGTGAGTGGAGGATACACGGACGTTTCTCTGCCGGATTTTAGAATGGCACTGTGAAAAGTCAAACTGGCAAAGCTGAGTTTGTTTTAGGCTGAGGAAAGCATAGGCTAAAAATTTAATTCTGCTGCTGGCTCTGCCGGCAGCCAGCTGGATGACAGTGACTGGTCACTGCTCTGTGCCACTGTTTCTCCAGCTATAAAAAAAAAGTTATTGATCCCTTTTTTGTAGTATTTTGAGACCAAGTGCTGGAAGAAGATCTGTGTGAACTGGACACCATTACTGTTAGCATTAACATTCTTGCTGCCTTTTATTACCCCAGTGGTGGCTGCTAAGGCTGCGAGCCCACGTTGCTCCACCCAGGCATCTGAGCACAAGGAGAGTGATACTCCTGAGTCTAATGACTGTGTCCTTCTTCCTACCTAACAATTTCAGCTTCTGAGTCTGCAGTGAGTGGCACTGCCTTCCAGAAGGAGACAAAAAATAAAAGAGCAGGTTTATTGGTGAGGTGAGTCACAGGGCTGCTCTGCTGACCCCCATCTCTGAAGCCTTTCTTCCAGCAGTGGTTTGCACATCAGCAGGCCTTGGGAGATGCAGGAAGGCTGCAGGGTGGCACACAGAGAGGAGAGGCAGGGGAAGATGATGAGTGCACACCCAGGTGGACAACACCACTGGCAAGAGCAGAGCACCTCCTCTGACCTGTGACTGCCTCAGCCCCTCCTCAGACAGGAGCATAGCCCTTGGCTGTTGCGTGCAGAGCATTGGGCTGAAGGAGACACACTTCCCCTTTTCCCTGTGGGGGTTTTCTTGTGGGTAAAGCCTTCCTATGCCAATGCCTCACACTTGCTGAAAAACCCACCCTGCGTGCACCTCATCCCACAGTCCCATGGCCCTTCTCCTTCCTGTCGAAGGGACCAGGCACTGCAGCCATGCGTGGATATGCCCTAAGAAAGATGCTGGCTCCCTCCCCTGGAGTATTCCTGGCTGTTGGCACACCACAGCAGTGCTTCATTGATTTGCTTAAAGGCGACGGTCGAGTCCCTCATAACTTATTGAGAACCGGCCGGGTGGTTTTTGCTGACTCCCACACCTTATGTGGCTCACGTTAATCTGGTGCCAGCAACAAGTCGTTTTTGAGAATACAATTCCTCTCACAGAGCATCTTCCAAGAAAAAAATAATACTCAGGAAGAATGCAGCTTGAGACATCAAGCGTTTTAGAGCTGGTTTGTTTGCCTTTTCCCAACAGCCTGCCTTTAAGGTACATCATTTCTGGCATCAGGTTTCCTCACGTAGAGACCATTTAAGTACTTAAGGTGCTCTCTATGTACTCAGCCAAATGTTTTGCCAAGAAACCTAGAATTTCTTTGCTTTAGAGGCATAAAGTCTTCCATCTGAGTCTTAATTATAGGGTTGAATACACAATGAAACTGCAGCTAAGCCCCTACATGTATGGAATGTAACACCACTTCACTGCGCCTCACCTGAAAGACAACTTGTAAAAAAGCCACAGATGAGTAATAAACTGGAAGGACACTAATAAGAAAAGAGAAAAGATTTAAACAAAAATACTCCCTCCAGTAAATAATTAGCTTTTCTTTCTGATTACATTCTTCCTGATAAAAGACAAAGAGCCCTGTCAGGAAGTGACTCCATCTGAGAACCTACTTCCAGAAAATGTGGTTTTAGTAGTCTAGACCATCTGCTCATGGCCAGAGGAAGGGTGAGTCTGAACCCGTCTGTGTTCAAACCACTCCGATGTGGCGGGTGACGAACCTCTCTCGAATCATGCTCCTGGGCTGGGTGTCCCATGGGAGGCAGAAGGAGCAGTGGAGTCCGACCTCCCTGGGGAGGAGGAAGCCCAAAAGCCATTGCTGCTGGGACATGTCCTTGGTGCTATTAATGATGTGCAGTGCTGGCAGTCAGCAGGAAATTTTGCTGGGTTTCTGTGGGCTGGAGGTCAAACCAATCTGCAAGGCTCGTTCTGCATCTGGGCAGGGGCTGAGATATCCTTGAGGATGTGGCAAACACAGATGCTCCCTCGAGGCTGCCCTGGGGCTCTGCAGGGCACAGCAAAGCTGTGGGCAGTGGTCTCATGGCCATGCTCAGGCCAGCCCTGACCACGGTGGCACTGTGCCTACCTGCCTCTGGCTCCTCACCACACTATTTCTGTTGCAGGGGCTGTGCCACGGGGGTTTGGTGTGGTAAAACACTGTGGGGAAAAGGGATTGCCCAGCTCCAGGGAAAAGGAAGGGGTGTGAAGAGTTTCCTTCCTGGGAAGGAGAAGGGACAGGCTGAGCTGAGGCAGTGCATGGGGTGGGAAGCTCTGGAGAGGCAGGTGGGTTCCCTGTGCCACAGCAGCTGGCTTTGCCTTTGCCCTCCTTGTGGGCGCTGTGCCACATGCCACAAAGAGCCCAATGCCAGAGTGAAGCCCCCTGGATAAACACCTGGCATGGCTGGGCCATCTGCTCAGAGTCAGAGGCAGGAGGACAACAAACAGCAAGATAGAGTTATTGCTTTGACAGAAAACGCATGCTGCATTTCTTAGCAGAAAAAGCCTCATCAAAGCATACCTGCAAGCAGGGAGCATGCTTCACCCAGAGCACAGAGTCTTCATTTTTAACCTGTATTTTTTTTTTCCATAGGAAGATCAAATTAGCTGCTTTAGCTCCATCCCTAATTAAATGTCTTTCCTTTTTCCAAATGGCAAATTCCTGCGAATTCAAACAAGTTGTATCACCTGGCAGAATTAATTTTTAGTCAGGACATGCCTGTCATTCCAAACAAATTAGATATCTGAAGGGGAGGGTTTAGCTGCATTTCTGTGAGCCAACCAAACCAAGCAGTTATGATCCACACGGGGCCAAAAACGATATTCTTCAGGCGACAGTAACCCCTGTGCATACCAGCACCTCGCTCAGTCACAGAGTAAACACCCATTGTACCCAGGCATATGCTGCTGTGGGTCCCTGAATCCCTGTTTAATGACCTTGTCAGGGAATGTGTGTGCTGTACTCTTACATTTTTAAGAAAGCATAATGGTGCTTTTGTCTTCTGTTTTTTCCTGTGTTGCAAGTTGCAGCTAGTCTTCGAACTTACCTTAAAAACTTCACTTCTGGACAGTTCTCCAGCCACTTCTGTGCTTTCTCTTTTCGATTTTCTTTTTTTTTCCCCTCTTTTTTTTCTCCTTTCCCCCCCACCTTTTTTTTTCCTTTTTATCTTTTTCCTCTTCAGCTGGGTGTCTTAGAAGGTATTGAACTTTCTTTTTCAGTGTTGTAATTGATAGCTTGGGAACCAGTTGTGTGTCTGTGCACGTGTGTATCTGCAGACTCACAGTCTCCAGTCCATTGGACATCCATATAGGAAGAGCATAACCTGAAGACCTAAAATAAATACTAATGCTCCATTCACAGGGCCCTGGTGTTTCGTGTCTCGTTCAGGAGAGAGGTTCCCTAGGTGGCTGTCTTTTAACATGTGCCAAAGTCCCACTAAATTAAAGACTCTGCAAGGTTTTATAGACACTGAGAAGACTGAAAATGCTGGATTCACGACCAAAGTGAAGTTTCTCTCCTCCCCACCTGGAGGCTTTCTGGAGAAATTAGGATCTGGAGTGATAGAACAAGGGCGACAAGAGGGAAGGGCTTTAAGATGAGAGAGGGCAGATTTAGATTAGATATATTAGAAAGAAATTCTTCCCTGTCAGGGTGGTGAGGCACTGGTGAGGCACCCAGAGAAGCTGTGGCTGCCCCATCCATGGAAGTGCTCAAGGCCAGGCTTGATGGGACTTTGAGCAACCTGATGCAGTGGAAGGTCTCCCTGTTTATGGCATGGGGGTTGGAGCTGGATAAACGTTAAGGTTCCTCTCAACCTAAATCATTCTGTGATTCTTTGATTCTTTTTTTGCCTGTGTTTGTTCTGGTGTGGACATGGGTGTGCAAAGCACAAGTACAGCTCATCAGCCTGCCCCAAATCCACAGCTACAGACCTCGAAAGCTGCTATTTCAAGAATCCAAACCTGCAGTTCTGCTACAGAAAGGGACACTTCATTACAGATAAGATAACCATCTGCGTGCATACCCCCAGAAAATGTATACAGAAACTCCATATAAATTTCTTGGGGCTGCCATTGGAATTAGGAGGTTCAAGAGGAACAAGGAATTCTTCAATCAGAGCAATGAGAAAGAAGTCAGGTCTTTTGATGACTTTTCTCAGTGCAGCTGGGGATTTTTCATAATTCCTTGCGTTCTTTTTAATCAGCTTTAATTACTAGACAACAGCATTGGTGGCACAAGGGTAGGATTCACCTCACAGCGTTTTAGCTATTCACACCACTGCTGTCTTATCAGAGCTCCCTCCACAGCCACGTAACACGGACTAAAGGATGGCTGTAATTATTTTGGGCGTCTATTTCAGCATGAGATAGATCCTTCTTGAAGCCATTGATTCTAAAAAGACAACAGCAGGCTAGGTGGCAACCAGATAGATGGGGGCACCTGGAGCTAGGGAGATGAATTTCACCCGAGGTACAATTTCACTGTTGAACAGGTCTACCAGCCAACTGCTTTGGCTGCAAAATTTGCAGGAAAATTAGTCAGGCAGCTGGAGGAATCTGGCTCTAGGCGAGGAACATTTCCATCTCCTGGCAGGAAGAGAAGGCACTGGGAAGCAAACAATTAGGAAAGTGTATGAATATTAAAATTCTGATGGCTCCTGAGGTGCCTGTTAACTTCTCTAAAACCTGAATGCAAGGGAAGACAAAGAATGGGGCTTCCTAAAGAAGTTGAGTATGAGGATAAAGGGACCTTTTGATCAGCTGAATTTGCTTCATGCCCTGCAATGCCTCTCGGGAGCCAGCATCCCACTGGAGGAGAGCTGAAGCAGAGACACCCAGAGCTCTGAGTCTCAGTCATGGAAGGTTGCTCACCAAAACCACCTGAGACCATCTTCAAGCATGCTGAAGTGAGGGAGGGGGGATCCTGAGAAATCTCCTTAAAGGCTATGAGATTTGCAGTGGTGAAGTCTCAAAGAGCCCAGATCAGCTGATTTGCCAGGACACTTTTGCCCCCATTGCCTGCAGGACAGCTGTGCAGGAGGCAGGAAGGAAACAGAAACATGGGCTGAAGGACCCATTTCTGTGCTCACTGCTCCACCATGGAATCTCTTGAGTTTAAAGTCACCTGCAAGGATAGAGTCCAACTCCACCACACACCACAAACATGGGTGTGAAACACAAATGGCTCTGCAGGATATAGACTGTCAGGAGATGAGGTGGAGGACGGCAGAACAAACATGAGTGTGGGAGCAAGGCCCTGAGAGGGTGATTTGCCCTATTGCATGCTGAAGAGGAGGCAGAATTTCATCACTCACACTTCAGCTGAGTGCTTCCCTCCCAAAAGCCCAGCTCTTCCCTCTGGATCAGGAGCTGCTCACTCCATGTGCCACAGCCCCTTGCTGCCCCACACTGTGAGACCCTGCCCAGGAGCACCACACCAAGCTCCAGGCATGGACACACAGCCAAGGCCCAGGACAGGCAGGAGATGTTACTGTGGACAGGATGTGTCCCTTCCCCCAGCTGGCATGGGTGGCTCAGCAGCCCCTGCACCCAGCTCCATGCCTGCTGGTCACACCCCGACACTTCCCATCTTCCAGGGGTCACAAAACGCGACACCAGGCAGTCTGCACATGTGTGTGAGCACAGGCTTTTCTGCATACCTACAGACAGAGCTTTACAGGTTTATCAGTCCAGAAATCTCCTACATCTTCCCACAGTGCTGTAGGAGACCATTACATACAATGTCAGAGCTTTAAGACTCTGCACAAGTGCCCCATACGAAGATAACTCTTCCTATCCTGAAGAGCTTACAATCGAAACATAAGAGCAGAGGCAACAGGTGGGCACAGACAGCCAGGCTGGAGGGAAGCACACGGCAAAAAAGGAAACCCAGAAATTCAGGAAGTGCTGATGAAGCTGCACATCCCTGTATTGAGATTGCTTTTGCCCATTTCATTGCATCAGAAAAGTCACGTGCTGCATTCTGGGTTGTGCAGATAATGCTAGAGGCAAAAATGGATCGGCCATAACCATATGCTCAAATATGGTCAAACACTGGCAACTCATAAGGATCCTGTACAGGAGATCCCAAATTAGCTATTTTTGTTTAAATGACACTTCTGCCCTTACAGCTTTTGTCACCAGCTGTCCTTTGGAGGACTGTGTTCTATATCCGTTTGTTTACCTACTCTGCTGTAGGAACCGTTCCTATGACAGCTCCTATTAGAGAGAACACCTGCAGGTCTGAAACCCTGGGCTCCTTGGGTTGGAAATTAATTGATCATCTTGATGGGCTGAAGCCTGAATCATTTAAAAAAGAGGACAAGTGAGAACTTCCAAAGAGTGGTTGGAACTGCATATGGGCAGCTGAATCTAGAAGATATCAGCTTCAGGTAATGTCTTCCGAAATTCCCCTCTGCCAGTATATTAGGTGATGGATTTGCGATGGACTCTGCCGTTGCCTTCCCTTGTTAACTGTCTGATGACACGTTTTCAGGATCCCTGAGCTTGCTCTAGCAGGCACTCTGCAAACATATATAAAGGACATAGCCCAGAGTTTACATTTTCATTCTAGTCTGCTCCTTTTTTTAAAAAAAAAATCTGCTCGTTAATAAGAGATGTAAAAAGATGACTTGCAGCTTCACACAGATCAGATTCTGTGATTCTGTGACAAGGCCAAATCCAGCAAAGCAGATCTCCCACTCAGATGTGCCTTCTGCATTGCTGAAATTAAACAGAGGGCAAAAGACATTTCCATAATTCCCTAGAGTACAAAACCAGGAAAAGACTTTTTAAACAAGTTTTTTTCAGGGGAGTTTTCTTGTCTGTGGGGTTGTCCACATGTTAGAACACTGCTAGCAAATATCTAGCAAGGATGCATGACATGAGCTTGATGCATGACATCAAGCACAGGTAACAGGAGAACAACCCTGCTCCCCAGCAGGTGGACGTTTTACAGTGACCACCTTGCTCTGCAGCCTCACCCAGGCTTTCATCTCTTGGCTAGAAACTCCTCCTTACTGGGCCTTTCTGTGTTCCAGGCTGGAAGGCTCTCCTCCACCGCCTTTCCTGTCACTCCTTATGCCTCATGAGTACCGTGGAGGGAGTAAGCAGCAAAGAAAAATACCATTCATTTAAAATTCTCATTTCTGCCCCTTGGCTCTCACCTGGTAGGGTTCATGACACAGCTCCTAAGGGCTGTGTCTGCAGCTGAGCAGCCCGGGGCTGACACTTTATGCTGAGGGGTGACAGCAGACTGGAGAGCAAATGAAACCTCTGAAAACAAGCTCTTTTGTCTTAGAAGCACAGACCTAGGCATGTTATGTAACATTTTGGCCATCAAAGTGATACCTCTGAGTCTCAGAAGCATGAAACACCTTGACCGGAGCTTGTCCCAGAGCCCGGATTTCACAAATGACCCAAGAGGTCCCTTAAACTCTACTCCCTCCTACAAAAGCCAGCTTGGGAAAATGAGACTCAGGTATCAGAGTCAGAACCATGTATTTGGATACATCTGGTGGCCCAGCAAGCTGCTAAAGCAAACACTGGCAGCGCTCTCCCTTGGCTTGTCCTGTAACACAATACAGAGCAGCTCCCAGGACTGATGCTTGGCAGTGCTGTCACCCGAGGAACCACTGGACTCTGCTGGTAAACTAATCCTTGTGGTGAGGCCAAGGGGCAAAGGGGAGAGGGGCACACTGAGGAGGATAATCCCCACCTCCTTTAAAAATTAAACACTGTGTTCCACTGCTCCAGCACTGGGTAGCACTTTGCTCTGTGAAAACACTCACAAGAGCCAGGAAATTTTAGGCATCCAAGCTGCCCAGATCTCATGTAGGGCCTTGCCTGGGTCCTATGCAGGCACCATGGAGGACCCCATGCTCCCAAGTGCCTGGCCTTGCAGGAGGAAAACCCCTCCCAGAGAGACCAAAACATGGAGAGACACCCTAAATGATACCTCTCGCCCAAGGACAGTAAGAGCCTGCTGTGCTCAGAGAGCTCTGTATGTCTAATTTCCAGTATTTTGTTGGCACCTATGCCTTGAGTGACACTTCCTCAGCAGGTGTGTGGCTCCAAAGCCTGTTCCACAAGCAGTGCTGGAGATTCTGCAGTGCAGGGATGGCAGCCAGGGCTCAGATGGGACCAGAGCTGTACGTATGTCCTGGGTAGCTGCCCCTCTCCAGCCTTTCACAGGCTGCCACATCACTGGGGTTATATTTAGCGAGGCATCTGTGGTGACAGTAATTTTTCCAGTATTTAGGAAATGCTAGTGCTGTCTTCTGGTTGGCTGCCAGGTGCTACTGGGAAACATGTGTTGGGATTATTTTCAGCGCTCCCACCACCACAGTGCCCATCAATCACCCCCGTGGGGCTGCTTCAAGTCTGTCTGGCCCACAGCAGCCTCACAAAGTCCTCCTGCCTCCCCAGGGCGGGGGGAGCACAGGCATGAGAAGGCTCAAGGGGGGCCTGCAGATCATTTTTTAAGGAATTCTTGTCATGCTAGGCTTGGCTGAGCCCACCCAAGCCCGCTACAAAGCCTGGGGTGGTGTTTAAAAAGAGTAGGCCAGAGCTGGGGCACGCTTTGGCTTCATGGTGGAGGCTTCCTCCAAAATGTTTCCCAGAAGGAAAAGCTGAGTGAAATGCTCTTTTTCCTTGATGTGCTGGCTTACAGCAATGGGATGTTGCTTCACTTCACAGCAGCTTCTCCCAAGAAGCAGCTCTGAGCTTGCTTTCTGCAGGGAACTTCTTGCTCTTTAGAAATTAAAATGCACCAAGTAATTGCTCGTGACTAAGTGAGGCATCGGAGACCAGCAGACGGTTTTATAACTATTGTCATTATATAATTGATACGCTCTGTTAAGCCCTTTATTTTCTTTTAAACAGGGTTTTTCTTTTCGATGTACTTTGGCCACAGCAGCACCAAAGAAGCACGGCTTCAGCAAACATTTCTGCCAGGTCTTGATTTCAATTTCTCCTGGATTGCAAAAGCCTTTCCCCAGCATTTGGAGAATTCAATCCAGCCTCCACACCTCAGTACCCACTGCTTACCCCTGGAGCTTTTCCTTCGGGCTTTCGATGACCATGGATATTCCATCCCAGCCTCTCCCCTTCCTCACAGCTACACTTCCCTTCCCTGCCTGCTCTCCCACACACATTTCCTTGCTATGGGCCAACTTTATGCTGAGGTCAGCCCAGGAATGAACCTCAGGGAGGGCTTTTGCTGCGCTCAACCCTTGGCAAGGTCTGGGTTTCCTGTGGGTTTAGCACTGCTGGCAAGTCCCTGCAGGCTGGGATGAGGATGAGGATGAGTGCTCCATCCCAGACCAGGGCACCCCATCAGCTGGGGAAGGGGTGCAGCTACAGTGGCTGCCCGCCCAACACTGCTCCATTAATTGCCAAGGCTCTTGCCTTCTATGCAAAACCCTGGGAAAACACACTGCTTCAAGGAAAATCTGCACCCAGGGAAAAGGAGAGGGTTTCCCAGCTGGCAGAAAACAGCAAAGCCTGTTTCACAGCCTGGAATACCCAGCAGAAACCACAGTCATGGCCCCAAGTCTTTGCTCCAAAGTGTCCACTGAGATTTCCCTCTTTCTCCCACCAAAATTTTCTTCCATCCCTGTTGTGCCTCAATAGTCTTAAAACAACATTTTAATCTTCGTGCTTTGCTTGGCTGCTCAATTATTTTTTCCACTGGAATATATACATATATCAAGCTGCTGGTAACTGTAAAAATGTCTTGTGAGTAGTGTCATTAACAGCCACAAAGCGATGGCTGTGAATTAGCAGTTATTTACAGAGGAAGTCTGGACACTGTTTAGAACAACTGATAAGATACAGAGTTTTGTAATAGATGAGATAGAAAAAGACATAAAATTTCCCAAATAGGTTGCTGTTGATGGATGGATTCATCACTGTGTTGTATCCCTTGTTCCAGATTCTGCTTTATGTGGGCTCAGAGAAGCACCTCTTTATGAAATTGCTCATAAAAGTCTTTAGGTTTCCCTGATGGGAATGCTGATCTGCATTACATTATATGGCAAAAGCTGATAGGGGATGGATTATTTGGATGCTGGGGGTGGGGAGGCCCTGTTTGTGCCAAGAAAGACATTAGGTGCAAATTCCCTGCAGCTGATGTTTTTACGATTCAAGTGGGTATGCGGAGGTCCCTTTAGCTGTGTGTGGTGTGTGCCAGTGCCACGAGCCAAACACTCTGTGCTACTCCTGACAGACACAGGAGTGAACTGAAACACACGGTTAGTTCTCTTTAAAGCATCCAGGCAAGCACTGAAGCAGTGTCCACATCACCTTTCCACACCTGACACTGACTCCCACACCTCCCTTCGCCTTCGCTCTTGGCAACAAATGCCACCAGTCACCAGCTCTCCATGCAAGGCTCCTTCTCTGACCAGGCAGGGAGAGGTACATTGCACAACCAGGGACAGAAAGATCAGAAAAAGGGTGAACTTTCTACCTGTTTCCCACATCAGGCAGCACGAATGACCATCCTTCAGCTTGTGGGTCAAAGCAGTGGTTCAAAGCAGAAGATAACACCCAAAGTGGGATGGGAAGATCTTTGGGGCCATCCAGTCCAGCCCCATCAACCCAGTGAGCATCGCTCAGCACTCCAGTGCTGCCTCTGCATGTCCCCACCCTACAGTGCAGGATCAAGGCTGTGCCCAGCACCTAAAATTTCCAGTGAAGGGCCAGAAACCCCAATGTGCCAGAGGAAGAAAGCAAGAGAAAACAAGCTGTCACCTCTGTCCTGGGCCCACACAGTAGGAGGGCTTTAATAGGTTGAAAGTCCCTGTCTGAGCCAAAACCCATTGCCAAACCTCAGACAGAACAAGCCCTTCCCTGGTTATCATTCCCCCTGGGATTTTTGCTGAACCGTCAAGAAAACAGTTTCTTATCAGCCTCTTGCCACCCCTCTCCAAAACACAGAGTTTTGGCAATAGCCAAATTTCTTCACAGTTTCCAGAAACACGTGGGAAGGTCTCTGCAGTTCATGTGCACTCTCTCACAGGGGTGTGCAGAGTGCTGAAGGCATCCCCAAATCCCACAGTCCGGCCTTGGCCACCTTCAAGCTGTACATGCAGCACATGGTGAATGCACTGAATGCACCCTGGACACCTTGGACCTGCTGTGCACAAGGGGTGGAGGAGGTTTTTATGTGGTCAGGAAGCTTCACGTGTTCTGAACCCATCAGATTTCCTGTACAGCTCCTCTTCCCAGAGCTGACTGCAGCCAGCACTGCTGCTGTGCCCTCCCTGCACTGGGCAGTTTCTCCACCCATACCCACTGCACCTTGCCCAGACTCCTGCATGTTCTCAGCTGGAACAAACCCACTGCCCCTCCCAAGCTGCAGATCACCAGCTGCAGGCACTTCAATGCCAACCTTTAAAAACCCAAGAGATTTATCCTATTCTTGCAATAGGAGCATTTGCTAACCCACCCTCGATGCCACTGCATCTCTGCCTGCCCCCAGCACCAGCTGCAACAGGCATCCTGAGAAAATCAGGGAAAATAAGCTTCCTCTTGAGGGTTTTTAATGGCTGGCAGCCTATTGTCCTGGAGCAGGAGCTCCCAAGGTTGCCTAGCTCACCCAGAGAGGGCTATGGGCAGTCAGGGTGCATTGCTGGTGGGTAGCTCACCAGCAAATTCACTTCCTGGAAACACTCGTGGTGGGTTGAATCTAAGAATGGTGGTGTTCCTGCCCAGAATGGGAAGTATTTTTATTGTTTTATTTTATTTTAATTTTTTTTCATTTTATTTTATTTTATTTTTAGGTTTTGGCTGCTTCTCAGAGAAACATTTAACATTGATATATCACTTAGGAAGTGAGCATTAATGGCTCTTTGCTGGAGTAATAGAAACTGAAACACGAACATTCAACAAAATGTTTTGTCTACAGGAACTGCAAGGCTGCATTTAAAGCAAAGTGCTCAGACTGTCATCAGAAGCCCTTTCTCAGCCAGGCACCCAGCTTACTTCTGCTGTCCTGGGGGAGGAAGGAGGGACAGAGGGACATGACAGCATCCAAAACCTCTTTGCCACAGGGAAAGCATCACCCTTTCCGTAATCCCTGTGCAATATGTACATGGGGCTCGTTAGATCTCTTCTTGCAGCTGAGAAACTGCACCACAAGTTTTCCCCTAAGCAGGTTTTCACACGTCACTAACAAATCTCACAACATAAAATCAATCATAGAATATATTCAGCAAAAATTTATGGAGTACTGGGGAGGAATTTCTCTGCTTTCCTGCATGTGATGTCTTTTGAATCGTGGCTGCCCAGTATAGGCAAAACTCGTGGAGTTGCACAAGTTTCCCTACTCAGGGAAATCTCCCCACAGACTTCAGAGGGATTTTCACATGGGTAAAATTCCAGAATACATCCATCATGGTGAAAGAAGGCATCCTTGTGTTTAGTCGTCCAGGTTTCCTAAGGAAAAGGGGAAACCAAAACCTGTTTTTTTCACATTAGATGGTTATTATGTGACATCTAATGAGCTAATTTCAGGGCAAGCTCTATGTGTGTATGTTGTGTGTAACCCTGGTGAGTGACTGCCCTGGAGCCCTTACATACAAAGACTTCAATCAAGATTAGTTAAAATGTAATAAATCTAAGTAGGCAGAGTGGTCTGCCCCGACTATTAATAGCAGGAGTGGGGAACTCAACAACTGCTGGTTGCTCAAAGGGCTTAAATGGATAAAATGAGACAGAAGGTATATGTTTTATTATAGGGTGTCACAGTGTTATCAGATGCATGGAAATCATCCTTGCAATGCTACTGCACCACTAAATCTTGCAAGCAGGCTGAATGAAGAGGATTATTTCCAATATCCTTTTGCTCATGCTGCTGTCGCAGCTTTTCCATATTTGACTTTGGGAAAAGAAGAAAAGAGTTTGCAAAAGGAAGAGTCACGGCAACGCTTCGTGTTAGCACCAAATCAAATCAGTCATGGCTGATCTCATCAGGACATCAGAAGTTACAAAGCCAGCAGAAATGGCCAAAGATCCTTTGCAGAGATCCACTGGTATTTGGCTTTATATCCATTTCAAAGGGAAGAAGATATGGGCAAAGCACTTTGTGGCTGACTGATGTAAAGCATTTATGAATGTAGAAGAGTAGGCAACTTGGCCCAGTATGCCAGAGGAAAAGTGCATTTAGAACTGGATTTTATTTTCAATTCTAGGGAGTCTGACTCCAGTTTGGACACTGCTTCTTAATCCTTGCCCACCTTTACACTCTCCTGGGCACGGGGGTGCCAGTGGTGTGGCACAAGCGCCACGTCTCAGGATATGTTTATTCAAGGACTACCCCAATGTGCCCAATCTTAGCATCTGTAGGAGGTATCATAATGCTAATATAACCTGTGGGTTGGCTTGAAATATTTTTAGATGAGCTTCTAATATGAGTCTTTCTGTGGGTGTGTAGCTGGGATTAGCAGGTTTTCTGCAGATATTACTAGAACTGCAAGAAATGAACAATGGAAAATGAAACCTAATTTCCATTATATTCTCTCGCCTCTTCCAGAAAAATGACAAAATATATTACAATGTTGGAAGTGGGACACATTTATTTGACTACAGCTATACCACTTCCCGTAATAGCTACTAGTGACTTCCAAAGTTCCCTATTTTTTCTTTCAGCTTCTAAATTCATAGTACTATGAAGGATGGCAAGTCATAATGCTGATGGGGATTGGTTTTTTTTGTTGGCACAGACTAAAATCGTGTCCATCTTGCTCACATTTCCCCTACAGGTCTAGGGGTCTGCTTTGTGCTTAGTCTTCCTGATTTGAATATGCATCTACAAGTTGAACCTTTAGTCCAGCGACCCTTTCAAATGATGTAACTTCCTGAAAATCTGCCACAACCTTAGGAAAAGCAAGAATGGGACCCAGTGAAGCAGTGGTTACAATGACAGCAACCTTCCAGTGCCTAAAGGGGGCTCCAAGAAGGCTGGAGAGGGACTTTTTACAAGGGTGTGTTGTGATAGGACACAGGATAATGGCTTCACAGAGGGCAGGTTTAGATCAGACATTAGGAAGAAATTCTAGGCTGTGAGAGTGATGAGGCACGGGCACCAAATGACACAAATCGACTGTATCCCTGCTCCACAGTATTTGGGACCAGGTCTCCATTGGGCCCCATGGGAATGACCCTCCAACACGAATATTTTTTACCTGTTATTCCATCTGAAAGCAACACTGAGGCCATCCTGTCACCAGCCAGAGTGGTTAAAATGGAGGTTGTGCCCTGGAGAGAAGCTCTGGGAACACGGAGGCACACGGGCACACGCTCCGTGCTGCAGAACGAGCAGCTGGACAGGCTTACCCATATAACCACTTGTATGAGGGCTGGTCTATCAGCTACACCACGTCCTGCAAAGTCAGGAAACATGCAACAGGGTGATCCCAGAAAGGGGGAAATGGATTGTCTCTGCTACAGGCTGCTGGGGCTGCCCCGTAGTGCCTGCGCTGTGTTGGCTGACTGTCTTCTCTCTGGCCATCTGGAAGCAGGGAAAGCAGCACAGAGCGTGTGTGAAGGCAGATGACAACAGCTGAAGCTGGAAAGGAGAAGCAGAGAAAGACAGAGGAAGCTCTTAGTGATGCCAGAATCTATTTTGGTAGATGCAGGGGTTTCATTTATTTTGCAACATATATCAGAGATTGGGAAAAACTAGAAATGAATCCTAAAATGGTGAAGGCAGACTTGTGAGAAATCATAAATTTTTTACTGAAAAATATCAATAATTTAGGCTATTGATATTGATCTACTGAAGTACTTGAAATTGCAATTCTCTTCTTTATCTTTCCCCTTTTACTCTTCATTCCGAGTCCCTTTGTTCCTCGCTTGTCACTCAATGTCACATAGATTTTGTGATAATCTGCATTTTCTTTCCAGCTTTCTTGCAATCATCTGTTTGCCCGTGTCTCGTTTCTCTCCCAGTCACTCTGGGTGCAAATCATCTGACGCGGTTTCAGCCATTTGGGAGTCAGGTACTCACTCGGGCTGATCTTCTGGGCTCGTTTTACAGAGGGCAGAGGGAGACCCAGCTGGCAGGTTATCCCACGCTCTCTAGGAAGGGGCAAAAGGCTGAGCTTAGCTTTCACTGGACATCTAAATCTGAGACAGAGAAAGAGGGTGACAAGCCCTGTCATCTGTGGCTTTCCACAAACTGCATAATACTGGGCTTACAAGGACAAAAGGAGGAATAAAACAAAGACGTGCTGTAACTTGAAAGGAAAAAAGCAGAAAATCAAATTTCTCCACTTGCCAGAAAACGAGTTGTTTGGGGTTTTTTAGAAATGTTGTATTTAGGAAAATCCAAAATTTTCACTTATATTCCAAATTTAGGCCAAAAAGGGCATTTTAAGCAGAGAAGTACAAACCAGATTTAGTAAAATTATACACGTTACTTCTCTAAACCTCCCCAGCATGTAACTGAATACTTCATGAAATGTGAGAGAATGTTTTAAGCAAGAACAATCTTCTTTGAGCAGATTTGTCATTGACCAGGGAGCAGATGTGTTCTGTGATGTGCCAGATGTTGCAATGCCAACAGGGGAACCCAACACATGGATCAGAAACACATTTTATCTGGACCCCTGGTGCATTGTCTACCAAAAACCAATAAAGCCAAACCAGGTGCTACGTTTATCAGAAAATTATCTAAAACTTGAAGAAAGTTCCAGTATTTTCTTTTTTTCAAAGTAAAACAAATCTGTAGAACTTTGTGTGATATTTAAGTGCCTCTATCTCCATTTCCCTGTCAGCCCCACATCATCCTGTGACATCTCTTCATTTCTCCCTATTTGTCTCAATTAAAAGATCAAATGTAATTTTCCCGCTGATTTTCATCCCTGAAATTTTTAATTCCATTTTTCCAACATCTTATTAAATGTCAATCTCTCCAAACATGCATAAATTACTTCATAAACTTCGGGGTGGGGGGAAGGGAAGAACAAGGGCACATTAAATAAAGCCCCAAATAATTTACAAAAGATGGATAAGGAATAAATGCTATTAATGCCATGTGGATTTTGATGCCATGGGGATGCCATGCTGCCTAAAGCCTGCCCAGTCACTCTGCACCTTCCAAGGGCTTCTGTGCACAGCTCTTTTCATGTGCCATTGCAGGGAGGTGTGGACTGTAGGTGGTTTGATAAGGTGCTCAATCTGGGGTACCAGGCCATGCACATTTCTGCTTTGTCCTCAGAAGATCTGACCTGCAATAATTCTCAAAATGTGGGAGAACTGTCCCCGTGTAACCAGAGAACTGCTCTGTTTAACAGCATCTCACAGATTCTGGCTGCCCAGCTGAGCCCCAGCATTCAGGTGTGATTGCAATGAGTGGGAGAAACCTTCTTTTTTCTCATTTTAGTAGTAATTCATTAAATTGGAAATTACTCCAGCTGGAAAATCCATATGTCCCTGGCTTATAGGGGCATATGAATGCACAGCTCCTTCTGAAAGCAGAGGTTTAATTTACCTCCCAATTTCTGTGAACTGAGGTGATATCAACTGCAGCAGTGTCCCATGTAATCATGGATGAGGTCAGGCTTTAAGGTTTGCAACCTTCTGTGCAACAAACAGCTCTTTTGTCCGTGAATTTATAGGTAGGGCTGTCAGAAAGAAGCACTTTCTTCTTCTAAAAGCACTGTCCTTGTGACATGGATGGGTCACTGTTAGTGCAGGCTTGTTCCTCTTGTGATAATTCCCTGGGATGCTCAGACAGACCTGACAAAAGAGGGATTCTGCACGTGGGGAGACAGAGGCACGAGGTGGCACCGTGGCCAGTGGGGATTTTCCCCCTCATAGTGTTGCCCTGACATCAGTGTTTGGCAGAACTGGCTTCCAAGCAGCAATTACAACTCCCAGGCTGTGCGTCCATGATCCTTTTTTCCCTAAGGAATTTCCCTTGTGCCGATGTCCGAGGTCAGGGTCACGTGCTGGTGATCAGCAGATCCAGGTGGCAGTTTTGTGAAGCATGTTGGATTCTCCTTGGCATTCTCAGCTGCCTTCCCTGCCCTTTACCCCCAGGTCTTTTTCCTCACCTTTAAGATGGTGTCTCGTTGTCTGTGTCCAAGTGCCTCTGTGCTAAATTCACTTGTGTTCATAAACATGTGACGGCAAATATAAAAGTGCAAAAAAATGAATATATGTTAATGTATTCTGCAATCATAAAACCAGAAAAGGGAGGGGGAAAAAAAGCAGTGATTTTATCTCTGTAGAAAGAATAATTTAAGAAACATTACCAAACATAGCTATAGAATATGGCAAACAACTCCATTTCAGGTCTTAACCTCCACAGTGACCTGCCCATAAATGAGGTATTTTTTCAACCTCCTGTACTTCCCAAGCTGGAAATAATCCACAGAATCAGTGATTTCAGTCTCATTTATTTGCACGAGTGTGACTTTCTTTTTCAAATAAAAAGCACAGTGCCACACATTTTGCCCACAGCTGGAATAACATGAGAGCTGTTAGCTGTTAGAATTCACCCGAGGGGAGCAGTTTAAGGTAAAGCATCATTAGCCTGGAGCACATGTCACAGCACAAGAGAACCCCTTCAAAATGAAAATAAAAATGCAAATCTGCCCTCTGCGTTGCCTGTTACACCATCTCTCTAGGTTTTAAACATTAAGAGAGCAGCCCTGTTTGATTTTTTTACTCCTAGGCTGGTTCTTTAGCTCAGTGCACAGATATTATTTGACCAAATAACTCCTGTGTAATTTGAGCTACGCCACGAGATTAATCCCTTGGTTTTTTTAGAGGACAACCTGATGGAAAGAGCTGCAGTTAGCAGGTGGGCTTGTGGCAAAGAAAAGAGAGCAAGGATCAATTATAGCCTTGGACGTGGCTGCTCAACTATGTATCAGATAACCACCAATTCCCTGAAAATCTGTCACTATCCAGCAGTTGCTACGCAAGGGTGAGTGTGAGGCTGCTGCGTTCATGTTCATAATTGGGCCAGGTGGGTGATGCCTTTTAAGGAGAAGTGGCAGGAGGAATGCACTGGGACCCAGGATGAACAGCCCTGTCGTTTTTGCCAGAATAAAATGCACTTGATGGCCTGGGACCTCTAGCTTTGTCTGCAGAGGGTTATTGCAGGGGGACAACATAGAAGCAGAGCCCTGCCAGTCAGGTTGTGATGCTGCTTTGATGGCATGGATATGTGAAGGATAAGGAATGGGTCTGATCTAGGAAGTTCTTGCTCTCACCTGGACACAGCCTGCTTCTAACTATCCCCCGTTTTTTCACTGTAACATATGTTTCTGTGCATTTCCAATTTCTAATTTCTCCTCAGGCTGGCACCTTGCACAGGTGTTCTCATTTCAATACAATATCTGGAGGCTGGTTTAATTGGTCAGACAAGATTAGCACATGAAGATGCTTAAGATTGCTCCCTTATCTGTGGGGACACATGGCAAAGCTCTTTGATGAGAGAAGGAACATGCTGGTTCCACTTCTCACGTCTTCAAACAATCCTCTGAACCTGGTGAAACATCTGGCTGATCCAGCTGCCACACTTAACAGATCCTCGTGTTCACCAAGACAAACCCACATTATCCCACCTCCTGCTACCATTTCACCTGGCAGCAGTTTCAGCCAGTGGAAGAGACCTGAGAGCATGAGCTTGAGACCCACCAACACCATCAGGTATGGAAATGGCTCCTGGGTACAAAAAACTCACTTCCTGTGAGGTGCATTTGCCAGGATTACCCAACATTTTTTACCAAGCTATCACAAAGTCTGAATGAAGTTGAACAAGTGAAGAAGGGAAGGGGCAGTGGGGCACATCACTCACAAGGTGACCACAGATGAAGCTGTCCCCACAGCTGGGTGCTTCTCAAGTGTTCTGCAGACTGAAGTTTATTCATAGCTGTTCCTCAGCAAACCTTTTCATATCATGAAACAATACCATAAAGAAGAAAAAATATTGCTCAGAAGCCAGAAAAAATAACCAAGGCAAAACAAACATAACAAAATAAACAGATATTTTAGTGCCAAAAGACCAGTAAGTTCTTAAGTGTCAAGAAACGAAGCTGTTTTCAGAAGAGGCTAAAAAGATTGAGGTAATGGGAGCTCAGAGACTTGTGGTTGCCACTACACAGTGGGACAGCTGAAGTCAGGGACTGCTCCCAGCTGTCCTCTTCATGTTCCCCATCCAAAGAGTCAGGACATCTGCCTGCCTCAGCCATTGCATTTTTAACTCCATATTAGTCAAGACCCTTAGGTTCCTCCTTTTGAAGATGGGGTGTACATCCTAATGTCTCTTAGTTGTGTATAAAAACACTCACCAAGAACCAGACATGGAGTTACCGGGCAGTGACTCACAACTGCCTGTTATTTACCAAATAACTTTATGGTACTCTAAGCACTAACTACGTTCTTCTTTGCCCTCCCAGGGGAATTGTTGCAAACAAATTTTGGGAGATGGTGCCTGTCCTAAAGCACCTGTAGTCTGGACAGACAAGACACACAAAGCATGGAAGCATAAACAGTCGGGCAGATGACTCATTTGCCCTAGGTTGTAACATTAAAACTGAGACTTGTTTCTCCTGACACCCCATTCCCTGTCACGTATTTTGTCCATTCAGTTCTGACACTGCTATCCCTGGAGATGGAAAAAGTTAACTGAAAAATATGGCAGAACAGAATATTACTGATGAATGATAGGGGTTTTTACCTCGTACCTATTTACAGGATTAGTTAGCATAGAGGAACTAATCCTCAGGGTTACATGGTCCATGAAAAAAAGGTTGGTTCTCTTTGACACCATTTTCATTTTCTCTCTTCTTCCACTGAGAAATGGCAGTCTAGGATAAGACAGGATAGGATGGGACCTTCATTGCAAGAGTGCTTGATACAGATCCTATTGCTGTCCCGTGGGTACAAGTGATATATCCATGGTATTCCAACTCATCTGTGGCAGAGCAGATGTGCGTGATGCAGGGATGTCCTCCAGCAGCTGAGTGGGGATGAGGAGTGGGTCCCTTGGCTGCTCTCCTCAGCCGTCAGCTTTGCAACCCTACCCTTAGTTCATCTGGTGGTGGGTTTTGGGGTGACCTCTCATGCTCTTCCATCAACTGGGGGTGCTCCACACACCCATCATGTCTCCATGCCTGCTCTCCTATTGCAGAGGTGTCATTCAGATGTTTCCCATTTTACCAGGAGGCGACAGTGATGTGAACTCAGAGAACAGCAAGACCTGTGGACAGAAAGGGAAGCAGAGGGGATTGCATTTGCCGCCTGGAAACCTTGAAAGAGGCACTGGGAAAGCTGGAGCTGTAAGCTGAATGTTAACACCTGCCTCTGAGAGCTCCCTGCTTTGTCTATAATTGGAATATTTGTCCTTGAAGTAGCTCAGCTATGCCCCTGAGGAGGAAGAGAAGGGAGAACGTCTCAGGGCTCTGTAACAGCCAGCAAGGTCCAGGTAACATAAATATGTGTGTCTTAGGCTTTCGTGATTTCTGTGACATCTTGCTGGATGTTGGAAAGGCAGAAAATTTCCAAGAACAGCAAAGGATCCCAATAAAAAATGAGTATGATTTCAGGCCCTTTGAAAACCACTTGCATTTTAATAGCATTTATTCCTACAGAGAGGCAGCAAAGAGAGAAGTTGCTCAGGGATCATGGGGATATTCCAACCACATGAACATGCTTCCTATGGCATTTATTCCAAATTACCTAAACCCACAAATGGGTGTGGATGGCAAGAGGGGAGGGGAGCTCTTGTGGGAAGGATGGAAGACGAGCACTGGTGGTGAGGTACAACCAGATCTGTGAAAGGTTTCTTATCCTTGGGACTACTTTGAGAGAATTTTGTGTGGACACAAGTATTTGTGCATGCAGCAACTTATCAGTTAAGGCTGGGGTGTAGGAAAACCACCAAACTTCATAGGAACAGCCTCTGGCTGCGGAAGCCAAAGGAAGGGAAAGGGTCTTCCCTGGTGGACCAGAGACACAGTGTGTAAGGGCGGGACCTCTGCATGGGTAGAAGTTAGGTTAAAGGGAAGAGATGAATCTTGAAGCTTTCCTAAACCAAGGGAGGATGAACTGAATCCCTCCAGTCAGTGCAGTGGTGGGGGGTAGAAAAGGACAAATCCCTCAAATGCTTTGCCCTTCACAACAACAGCCTGAACCTTCAACATCAAAGGTTGAAGAGAAAGGCAAGGTGACGAGAAAAATGGCAATGGTGTCCCTTGGTACAGACCACAGTGGGTCTTCCAAATGGGTGTGTTTGAGTATCTGTACAGAAACAGGGCTAAACCCACCACAGCTGCTCGGCCAAGCTCCGGGCAAGGGTGGGACCTGAGCACCAGGTGAATCCCTCTCTGTCCTGGGAGACGAGCTCCTTCCCAAGACACCAGGAGCAGCAGAGGAGTGGGCATGAGCAGCCCTTCCTTGGCTCGAACACCTCGGTGGTGAGAACCTAGCAGAGCCGATGGCCCCGCCGCTGCCACCAGCCCTGTGCCAGCAAGCCTGCCCGGCCTTGCAGCCGCTTTATCATTTTAATTTAGCTCTGCAAACCATGAGCTGTTAGGGCAGGTCTCATGCCTCTGGTATTCGCTCCTGGCTCCAGCAGGAATACACTCTCCATGGCTTCTGGGTGATGGGGAGGGGCCCTGCACACCACGGTGCTGGTGGGGCACCGGCGCGGGCCTGGCAGCTCCGCCGACATCCCGGTGCCTGGTTCCTGCAGGGTTACTCAGCCGGCTGGAGCGCATGGGGCAGGAGGAATGGGCTCCCTCAGGGCACAGATTTGGTTGCTTTGGGTGAAATCCAAGAAACGCTCACCCACGTGCAGCTGAGGGGTGGCACGATGGCCAAGGGAGGGCCACAGGGTCCCCCCACAAGGCAGGGACGTGGGCTTCCTCTTCTTGGCTTGTAATCGCTGCCCTGCCCCAACTGAGCTGGGCAAAAAGTCAGGCTTGGTAGGTGGGCACAGCACCATGTGAAGCTGTTGGATGTCCCCCTCCAAGGAGAGGTGGGGGCTGAATTTGGGGCTGCTTTGGTCTATCCTGGTGTGATGTTGTAGCATTTCCCATGGGTTTTCCCAGCCAACCCTACGGCCCCCAGTGAGCCCCAGCCCTGCAGCGTGCCCAGGCCCAGCGTGCTGGGGCAGCTTCCAGCCTCATTCATGGTGGCCATGCCTTCCCTCCCATGCCAGCCCATGCTGCCCACGCTGTCTCAAGAGCTTCCTGCAAGCACTAACAACGGAGCCAAGCAGAGGGTGCCATCCCCTGGGAGCGCTGGAAAGCTCCGTGGTATGTCCCTGAGGAGGCTCAGAAGTGGGTACAAGGGCTGCAAGGGCAGCCTTCCTGGTGGGCATCTCGGCAGGCTGCAGCTCCAGACTGGCTCTCCTTCATCCCAGGATGAAATGGAGCCACCCCAGAGCAGTGACTTCAGCATTTCCCCTGGGTTGGAATGGGAAGGGATCCTGCTCTCTGTTACACCCTCCAGTAGCTCGTCAGGAGCATATTTCTTTCTGCAGATGATAGAATAAGGATTTTGCTTTGTTTCTGTTTTCGAAAGCAAAATACCTCAGTGAAAACATTTTAGATCTAATAGCTTGACTAAGCTTTGAATTCCTGTGGTCACAGAAAGTGATGTCTTATGAACATCCATAAAAACTTCAGGCATTAATCACAAGTGCAGTTTTCCCCTCACTTCTGTAGCAGCAGCAGCAGGCGATGTGTTACTGCAGGGTAGGACGTGCTCCTGCAGGGAAGGGAAAGGCACGCCTGCAGGGTGACTCCAGGGAAAACAGACCAAACTCCCACCATCCACCAGCATGACAAAGTTTGGAGAAGCATTTCGAGATGAAGTTAGTGGAGGTGCTCCAGACACAGTAACTGACATCACCCTTTGGCTTTACACTTTTCCAAACAGCCTCAATAGTAACACCACTGTGTCCTTTGGCCAGGCATGGCAAGTGTGCCATCTTCCCTCTGGTGCTGCCTTCATCACCACACAGCTGAGGATCTCTTTAGTTTCATGAGGTTTTCAAGAAATTTTGTTAGATTTTTCAGTACTGATGAAGGCTTCATATTGTACTGAAAGCAGTGATTTGTCTCTTAATTTTTTTTTCTTCTAGGAAATTGCTTCAAGTTTTTACTGTTGTTGTTTTTAAAGTTAAAATAGTTTCTTTTCCATTGTGTTTCCTCCCTTCCTCAAAAGAAATGTAATTTATAGGACACCAATGTCTGCACCAAAAATTTAATTGCTTGTGGAAACTTGTCTGTCCATGAGTGCATCAGCTGTTTTATACCAGAATCAAAAGTGTATTTAGAGAAAAAAAAGGGATAAAAGAAATGGAGTGCAATAAAAAGTATAGCTGAAGGGGTTTGAGAAGCATCTCCATATCAAGAAAAGTTACATCACCTATGAAAACATCAGATATACTCTTCCAGCTCTGCAGTCATTATCCTTATTAGCAGTGTTGTTATTACCGCTGGAACAAGCGTGAGCTCAGAGCCGTGGAAGCAGGAGGGCTCCAGGCCACATCCTGCACATCCTGCAGCACACGCCATGGGAGGCCTGACCTAGACATGCAACAGCAAAAAAAAAAAAACTTGTGCAGAAGAGATGAAGGAGAATTTTTGTAGCTGCAGTTCTGGGAGAAGTGCTTTTTTTCTTGAGAAGGAGCATTTCAGAAAATTCTTTTTGTTGTTTTTCTCTCACTGCAAACACAGCAGGGCAACTGACATAAGAAATTGGGCACGTTCCTAGAAAAGAGAGATTATTTATAAAGCTCTCCCCTAGACAGGAACTGCCTGCAGCCCAGCAGAGATCTGCCTGCTAACCCAGGGGAAAGGCACACACTGGGAGCTCCTTCACCTTCAGGCACCAGCAACCCCCCAAACCAACACACTGTCTTCCTGCCCTCCCAGAGATCACGAAAACTTCAGCGCTTTGTTTAGAGGAGTTGCTTTAGTTCCATCTGTGGCAGAGAGGTGAGCAGCACCAGGAGGTTTTCTCACCATATTATTGATTATTGAGAGGAAGGGGCTGTGTCCTCTCACTGGCTGATAGCTTCTCCCATCAATGGCAAACAAAGACCTGTCTGAACCAACACACTCTCTTCAAAATTGACCACTCCAGGCAGGTTGGCAGAATTAAATCTGGCCAAAGGTGGATATTTTTGTAAACAAATTGTATTTTAAAAAAAGCCAACCGCCTTTCCTAGGAAGCCACCCACTTTTTGCATGCCAGCTGCTCTGCTGCCTGGAAACTTTCCAGACAAAGTGCAAAAAAGTTTCTGGATGGGCTGCGAATTAATTCAGCAGCAGTTCATTTGTTTCCTTTAGCTGCATGTACCAATTGCAAATAAGGTTAACAGATGATATTTGCTACTTAGAATAGTTTATAAAACAGACCAGGAATTATTTATAGCCGGACTTCTCTGCATACATGGAGATTCAATCTGAGGTTCAAGAAATCAAACTCTCTAGCACCAGTTAAACCCCCTCTTGTTAAAGTTTCATGAATTACCATCAGTGGAGAACAGTGTACAGACTTATACCATGCCAGCTGGAATTCTGGAAGACAGGTTTGCCACTTCATCAGCGAGAGGAATCACACCAGTTTTCACAAGGAAACAGGAGGAAGACGTTCATGCTGCTCTGCATGGGCTGGGTCCTCTACTGATCTGTGCTGCTGGAGCTCCATCAGCAGCAGCATCACGATTTGTCCCCACCTGGGCATCCAGATTACAAAAAATCAGAAGTGCATTGAATTTATATGTCAGCATTTTACAAATAAGCCCACAGATAAAATCCTTGCACTCCTCACTGTGCGCTATGTCTCATCTTTAGACAGTACCAACATCTCATTTACAGGCCAGTTAGGAGATTAATATACTTACATATGCATAAATGTGTGTATGTATGGATGTGGGCGCAATTGTATAGCTAGCACGTTAACAGGATTGTCACAGGCCCAGGCTGCACTGCTGGCTCCATCAGCTCACCATCTGAAATACCTCTTTTCTGGATCAATCTCTTAAAGCTCATTTAACTCCTCGCACTTCATTTTTGTGGGGTACTGTTGGATTGTTTCACTCCAACTTATCAACTTATTACGCTGAAAAAGTCCTTCTGCATGTACAGCTAACTATTTTGCATTTCAAAATGAGATGGACCACTTATCTGTAGAACTGGTCTTGAGGTATACCTACAGCACCATAAGAGTTTTGAAAAAACAGCCTTTCTTCAGCCTCAGAAAGAGAACAGCTGATGCCTTCAGAGCTGCTGAACAAACTCTGTGCTCTGCACCCCTTTGGAAAGAAAACAAAGCAGATTCCTGTGCTAGCAAGACTGACTTTCCACAGAGTCTACCAGCACTTGTGATGCTGCTGCCAAATTAGCTCTGCTCCTGTGAGGGGAACTTGCAAATGTCTGGAGACAATGCAGATAAACCTGGTTTGCCTTTCTCCTCCAGCATGCCAGGAGAAGCTTTCAGATGACACGAGGTGACCACAAGGCCCTCAGATAACAGGCTGGAGATGGCTGCAGGCATTTTCAACGGCATCAGCATCATCTAGCACGGAGCTCTGTGCAGTGAGCACTGAGTACAAGTCATCCAGTACATGTAAGTTCCAGGAAGTGCCTGACATTTGGAGAATTTATGCACTTACTGTTCACATGAACATCAAGTCCCAGGGAGCCTGGACACCTGGAAACAAGCCAGGCTGTGTGGGTGCCTGCAGACCAGCCTTTTGTCAGAGTCAAATACCACTTAATTTGAACTGAGGGTGTCTTCAAATTGCATGCAGAACCATTGCTTCTCTTCTCCTTGAGTCCTCTCTAGATTTGAACCAGGCTACATAGTTGGAAGGATCAAGTGGGATTTAAATCCATGGCTCTTGACTTCTTTCAAAGACAAAACAGTGCTTACTTCCTTGCATTCCTTCAGGGAGCTCCTGTCCAACAGGAGAGATCTAATGACCTAATCCACGTGAAGCCCTGGAGATACTGTTTTTGCTTCAAAGACTAAATGCAAATTTTGTTCTTGTACCTTGTGTGGTTGAAGGGCTTGGCATGAGTACAGAGGTGGGAGGTGCAGAGGGCACTGTCTGAGGGATCAGCAGCAAGTAATGGCAGCACCTTGCCACAAAAAGGCTGGAAGATAAAAGTCCTGCTAGTTGCTATTCAGGTTTTCTTGTAATGATGCAGGGACTGCCTCCAACACTGCGGATTCCTCCTGTGAGCACCAGAAGTGAGACCCCAAATGATTTTGAAAAAGCAATTTTTCCCACCTTGATTTCAAAGATGTTCAACTCCAAGGCATCTCCTCACACTCCAAACTCTCTTCCTCTCCCAGTATTTTCCCACTCAACCACCATCTTCTTGGCTGTCACCCTCCCTCCTGGAGCGCACGAAGATGAGACTGAGAGCCCTGTCCTCCCTGGGAGCAGGCAGCTGTGCTCCATGGCCATCCAGGCATGAGCCTCTAAGGTTGCACCACTGAACACTGGTGTGCAGGCATGAGAGCAAAGAAATTCCTTGGGCTGCATCTTTTCCATTTAAAGTATCATCTCTCCCCTTCCCTCTCTCTGCTCAAGGCCACTGACCTCCAAGATTTGTCAAAATCTTGGTCCCCAAGCATCCAGTTTGCCTCAGCTTCCCCTCCTCAAGGCTGTGTTGCTTCTGCTATTTCTCCACCTTTGTTGAAGTGCTGAAAACTTCTCTCTTCTCCCATCCTGTTCTTGGGTAGTCTGAAGCCACCACAGCTCTTGCAGGCTGTAAAGTTTGTCCCAGTTCACAATACTCAACCCTGAAACAAAAATCAAATCATATGAAGGCTCTGACCACATGTGGCAGCAGCTGGTGATAAACAGCAGCACATTTCTGAGGGAAACCTTGCTGGGTGGAAATTGATGTTAACACATCCCCTTGAACAGCTTCCACCCGGTCAGAGCTTGCTGAAGGCTGGATGCCATTTCCAGACAAAGCCTGCACAACACCCAGATATTGCAGACTGTTGATGGCTTCTAAAAGGGGTTGAAAACATCATCAGCACAACATAATTATTTGCAAAACGGGCCAATTTCAGTACTCAGCACAATACTTTTAAACAATAGTTGATGAAAAGCAATCTCCAAGCCTGTTGAGAGGCTGATAACACCCCTGGTTGCACTGCTCGTCCTCCTGGCGTGCTCATTCCCAAGTAATCATATTAGAGGAAGATGTCACACAAGAATGTGACTCCACTAACCATTAAGAGACACTGAGCTCCTTTGTCTTCTGAAGCAAGTTTCCATGGGATTATACTGGGTAGAATAATTTAAGATTGAAAAACAATAACAATCCTGAAATAATTTGATGGCATTTCTTTAATCTTCCTTGTATGGAAGAATCCAAACTAATCAGGGGTAAGGGGACACCTCTCCCCAGGGGTAAATGGCCATGAAATACTCACTCACATCCAGTTTCTGTGGGACCAGGCCATTTAGTGATTGTCGGTATCTTCTCAAATCTCCCTCCTAGGTGAAATTGCACTCTGCTGTTCTGCCAAAAAGCAGTAGTTACTTTTGGTTTTCAGGGGGGGTTTCTTTTCCTAGATGAGAATATACAGATATTCTCATCACTTTAGAGAGGCTTTCAAAACCCAGGTGCAGAGCTCTGGCATCAGCAACCTCCTCAGAGCACTTTATAGCACATAAATCTTGCTCCCAGTTAATCAAACAGTACTGGAGTGAGCCAAGGAACCATGAGAATGTAAAATGTTCTTCTCCTCCCTTCCCATTTATCAGAGATTTCTGCTGCTGCTTCTTCAGGGGCAGAGTGAAGAGTTTATTGCTTTAAATGTGACTTTAACACTGGTAAGGATACTGCCTTGGTGGGACACAGGCATTTTCTGTGCAAAGGAGTTTTTTGGGCTTGGGTCTTCTAACTCCAAACTGCCCTTGGTGGGCCAGTGGCTGTCCTGCCTTAACCCTTCCCTGGAACTGGTTTTTCAGCCCTCACCTTCACTTTAACCCCAGTCAGAATTCTCAGCAAGGCTGGAACTGTTGCGCAGTTGCGTCAGGAACAACCACACCATTTCTGGAGCAGCACAAAATGCAAAGTGCTGTGAGTGGGATAACACCCCCCTTCCTGTTGCAGTTGCTTTGGTCCTTCATGCTCCCTGGATTGTGTGCTGCAGGACAGCTCAGGATGCTTTGTCTTTTGTTGATGAAGAGCTTTGTGAGGGTGAGAGAGGACATAACTCCACTGACACCATAATTTTCCCACCAAAGCCATCTTGGAGCAACACCCCCTTTTTGCTCAAAGTTACCGCTGCAGGTACCAGACTTGTTTTCAACTGGGGATGCTCAGACTCAAGCTGAGCCAAATAGAGCCAGAGGAAAAGACTGTACCACCAAAATGTCATGAGATCAGGATTAGCACATGAAGCAGGAGCTGTGTTTGAAGACTTGTTTAACCTCCTGCTTAACAGAAGTCTTTACTTTAATCTATAATGCCATCTTGTTTTGTCTTAATGAAGTTATGCAAAAAGTTCTTCACTGAAAAGAGCAACCAAGCATTTTTTTTCTTCCCTTCAAGTTGAGATGAAAAGGACTGCCTGCAGCCTGAAAGTTTGTTTCCTTAAGGAAACGGAAAGCAAAGAATTTACTTGTATTAATGCTTTGTATCAAGTACCTTTGAATTTCAAGGGGTAAAAATCAGCCTTGACCTGGCTGCTGAGTCCAGATTTTCATAACGCTTTTCCCACTCTGCTGGCGCCAAGGTCAGTCAGTTGCACTTCTGCTTCAGTCTGTTTTAATTCTGGTCTCTTAACACTGATTTCTCTGTGCAAGACATGGAAGCCACACCCCAGTGTGTGCTACTCCCAGCCATTAACAATCCTGTGCTAAATAAACACACAAGGATACTTCTGCATCTGGTTTTACTGGCAGGAGAAAGAGACATTATATGTCTCTGGAAATCTGATAAAAAAGTGACATACAAATTCTGGATTGCTAACATGGCCAGTTTAACTCCACTGGACAGAATTTGCTGCAGTGCATAAGGCTGAGAATAAAACTTCTCACTTTTCCTAAGTACTGTAAACCAGAAAAAAATTTAAATTAGTATTTGGCAGTATCTACAACCTTCTACCAGCAGATAACAACCCCTCAAATTCAGTTCCTGCAGTCTGCCCTACTGAAGGGTAATGACTTGTCATTTGTTCTGTCTTATTTGTGGAGCATTGCACAAGCCTGTCTTTCTTCCATGAATATTTTAAAAAGCTGGATAGTTGCTTGGCAAAGGCCTGGGCTGGTGCCTGAGTATTGTGCAGTCTATACCATGCTCTGCCACGAGCTTCCTGCGTGACCTTGATAAGTGCCTGTGCTGCTCCCATTTCTGAATTTCCCATCACAGCAGTGTGCATTTTCCTCCTTCTGTACTTTGTAAATTCCTTGAGCTGGTAAATATCTCTCTCTATATTCATCTTTATACAGGGCTTACTGCAGATCTTGTTCAACTTTTCACATGCTAGAAGCACTGTGATTAAATGAAGAAAAAACAGTTCTGCTGTTTGTTTTGTTGCTGCAACACTTAAGATTATTTGAGCACGATACAAATATATATATATGTTTGTTCAGCCTGTGTTTGCAAGAGCCATTCAATTAGCATCAGGAGCTAAGGAGAAAACAGTAAATGCTACGAGCTGGTGAACATGGAGGATGTGGAAACCTGGAGCAGGGGTGGGCTTGAAGGATGAGTTTACAGAAAAGTGAGCAGCAGGGCTGGGATCATACAGTAAAATTTAAGGAAACACAGTCAGGAGAGCACTAAGAACAGGGTAGATGGAGATTTTGCCAAGAGTGGTAGAGGAAGATGGAAAAAGAACGGACTGGGATTGAAAACAGGGAGTTTAACCTTGGCCATTGCTGATAGTGACTCCTCATGAAGAAAAACATGAGCAACCAGGACATCAGAATTTCCCTCAGACCCCAGGACATTCCTGGCCTGGAGAACCCAGAAGGATCTGGCTGTTTTTAACAGGGAAGCAAAGTCTGCATCTGTTTAAAATTTAGTCCCCGTCTCTGGCCTTTCTAAGAATTGCAAGCGTGAGACTTCTGGCAAGAAACTTCCCTCCCTGCTACCAAACCAGAGACACCACCTTTCTCAGCAGACAGGGCAGTTTAGTGCAGCAGTGATGGAAAAGCCATTGCTGAAATACTCCATCCAGCATGTGTAAAGAGGTTTCATCAAACAAAACCAGAAAGAAGAATCCTGAAAGGAACATTATTTTTATTATATGGCAAAATTTACATTATTAGTGGTAGAGACATTCAAAGTGCATGTATATGGGCTGCATTTAAGGAACATATTATCTAGATATTAAAAAGTCACTCAGAGTGTTACGGAAAAAGAGTATCTACAGATAACACTGACACAAGCAAAGCTGTGAGCACTTAACTGCTTATCTGGGTTTAAGTGTCCTCTTAGAAAGACACATTTTCATATCCATCTTGATTTACAGAGCTTAAGTATGCATGAAATTTTCACCCCATTTGATCATTTCAGATACTGAACTAGACTCTTTCCTTAGCTCCTTGGTTGAAGTAGACATTTCTGTCTATCAAATGTAGACCCCTTCTGAAGAGATGTTGCTTGTGCTCTGGCCCATGTTTTGACATAGTTATGTAGTTTCTATGTTTTGCCTCAATGAAAGTGTAGGATTTGTCCTTTGGGGTCGATGCTGCATTTATGGTTTCCAAATGGGCCTTTGTAGTTAAATCCTAGAGAAGTAATTCATTGCAGAGGAATTGCACACAGTAAAGCTTCATCTAGTAGGAAAATACGCACTATATGTGTGCATAACAAGAATCTGAGGGCAAAATTCTTCTGTCTGAGCCACATAATGGGCTGAGAAGGTGTTCCAGAGATGTGCTGTGGCCAGCAGCTTGAGTGCAATTACATGAGATGGTAGCTTTGATGGTAAAGTTATCTTCAGATGCTCCAGTGAAATAGAAACATCCCAAATACTGTGCTTAATAATTTAATTTTCCACTAAAATATGTATGTCCTTCAAAGATGCCTTCTTGTTGAAACAACTTAATTAGGGACCAATATTATGAAAAGGTGTAATGTGGATCTTCTGTGTGCTCTGTGGCTCAGAGGAGAGTTTTGCCAAGCTGGATCAGCCGAGGGGCACGGCGTGTCCACGAGAGAAAGATGAAAATAGCTGCAGTATCTAATTGTCATCCTGGAGTTTGGTGGGTTTGACACTTTTCACCAGTGGCGCTTGGGAATCAGGGAGGGTTCCTGGAGCTGAGTGTTAAGTACATGAACCTGAGCAGCGTAAATGTCACAGGAATAGGGCCGGTTTGGGAACCAGTGTTTGTACATAATCAAGTCTCTAAGCTTTGTCTGACACGACTGAAGTCCTTGTGCCAGTACACTCAGGCACTATCTTTCCCCCCCTCTCTCATTCCCTTCTCTCCAGATAAGAGCATAGCACATGTTATTCTAAGGAAATGACAGCGATATTAATCACCGATTAATCAGGATCTCTAACAAAGGCCCTGCTATTTTGAATATTCATATTGCCATGGCATTAGGAATGTCAGAATTGCCATTGTTCTGTGGAGAATGACACATCCCTGCTCTTCCCGCTCGGCATCTCCGGGATGCAGCTCCGAGGAGAGCGAACCGCGCGGGTTCTTCTCAAGCGCTGCCCCTGCTCTCCAGACGAGAGGCAGAGGCACAGAGACATGAAATGACTTGGCCGGATCACATGGGATCCCAAGGAGAGGCAGGAAAGGAACGCAGGTCTTCTTAATCCTGGCACAGGGAGGGAACTTTGTTTCTTATAAACAAAATAATTCGCATACCTGACATGAAAGGATGTATCGAGGTGATGAATGTATGTGTGAGTACATGTGCACAATGCATATAACATCTGTGAGATGTATCATATTAGATGTGTAACTCATTCAGACTTGGCCAGAAAGAGCTATTGTACTGCTGGCTGAACAAATTTACGCAAATCAGTCACTGATGAAATTAATAACCTTTGCAATATTCTGCAGGCAAATCAAATGCTCGTGGAACTGTTGGTCCCAGAGCCCCAACCTAGAAAAGAGGTTATGGTGGAAAAATGGGTCTTAACAGAGGAAGAAGGTGTATGAAGTGGGAACTCTCTGTTGTCCACATTCCTGCCACCACCCCAAGGTCATTCTTGTCTTAGACCACCAGGATTAGCCTTTCTTGCACAGCTGGTACTGAGCCTGGGGAGTTTGTTGCTTTAGAAGGCTGTGAAGACAAGGAGTGCAGCAGAGCCAGGGATTACACAAATTCATAAACAAAAGGTGCAAGCAGGGATGTGCCCTCTAATGTCACAAGTTGGAACATGGAAAATTCCAGTTAGATATAAGGCCAAAAAATTTTTTACCATGACAGTGGTCAAATATAGCACAAGTCACCCAGGGAGGCTGTGGGATTTCCCATCCTCAGAGATGCTGAAGGCTGGACTGAACAAGTCCCTGAGCAAGTTGATCTCGGTCCAACTCAAAGCTGGACTGAGTTGCTCCAGAGGTGCCTCCCAGCCTAAATTATTCCCTGGTCCTCTAACCAAGTTACCAGGTCTTCTTTTTACTCCTCTCTTTCTTCCCTCTCCTCCCCACTGTCTTGATTTCTCCCCAGCATGGCTGGTCTTGCAGGAGTTTGGTCTCCCCTCTTGCCCAGAAACCCTCAGGCTGTGGCCTTCAGGATTCCCATAATACTCTCAGGGCTCATGTCTTTTAAGGCTAACTTCTTTGCTCTTCTCTCTGGAGACTTTCCTGTCCCAGCCTCTCGAAACAGAAATTGGTTTCCTCAGGCAGCAGGTCCATGATGGGAAGCTCTGGGATTTAACTGGCCCAGGAAAGGGCTGGCCCAACCCTGCCACCAAATGCTAGTTTCTGTGGTCACGGTGCACCAATTTCCTAACATTCACCATACTCCTGCATTTTACTTGGCCCACATTCCTACACTGAAATTTTGCCTGGGCATCAAGTAAGCATTCACTCAAAAAAAAAAGAATCAGAAAATTTTGGCCCAGTCGGCCAATGGCCTAACACTTTAAAAAGTGGGAATGTACTCAATTTAAGCTGGTTTTGGTCTCTGCACAGCAAATTCCTGGCTTAGCTGGCCTGTCGGTGCTCGTTTATGTGGAAATGAAGAGGCAATGACAGCAGGAGATGTATTAACGGGAAAGAAGACACTGGATTTCAAGTGCCCGTACTAGAACTGGGAGGCTGTTTTAATGTTTTGTGCGTCTTCCTGCCCTGAAGTACTTCAAATACTCACATCTTGTTTGCTGAACACTCTGAACAATACATGTGGAGTTACAGATTGATATCATAAATCACCTAAAGAACAAGACGGTCTTTCAGAACAGAAAGGACAATTTTGAGGAAGTTTATTTTTTAAATGGCAATATTTATCCTCTTAGTACTTTAGGAAAAAAAAAAAAAGAGTCTCAGCTGTTGGGCCTGAGAACCACCTGGAAAACATTAGAAAAAGCCTGTATTCTGTCTCTAACATTGTATGTTTCTGTGTATGTATGAATGCACTTGTGTATATATGCATGCATATGTGTACATTAAAAAATCAAACAAAATAAAAGTGGGTAGGACCACATTGCACCAGCCAAGTGTAATCCCAATTGCCAACTTTATTTTAGATAAATGCACATTTTTGAGCCAGTGTGGAGATATGAAGCTAAACAGGAACAGGCAGGATAAGCAGTGATGGAAGCTGAGTTTCTCCTTCAGAGGCTGTGCTGGAATGGCTGCGTTGGCAGACCCCAGATGTAGCTGTGTGTGCGCTAACGGCAGGACCTCTGCATCCGATACAGCTATGCTGTGTCCCCTGGTAATGCCAGCTGGGTCAGCAACATAAACCTTGGAAGGTCCTACTGAATGTTGGTGTTCTGCCTCAGGAAGACTCCCAGAGTTTGTGCAGAGTGGGATTGAGAACCTGAAACTTCAAAATTGCTGTAAGGGAAACCTTTGGGCAAAAGAACACAAATGAACATGAGTTTGTTTGATTTAAATTCGATCTTTTGGTCTGACTAACTTTCATTTTTCAGTATTTCCATTTTGCACTATATTTTATAACTACTTTCTTACATTATGATCCATATTACAGTAGGATATTAAAATGAGAAGCTGTTCTATGGTGGAAATTGAAAATTACTTTATTCTCAAAAGGTGGTATAGGATGTTTCAACAATTATTCTGCTTCATTTTACAAATTTTCCAGATTTTAATAGAAACAATTAGTCTTATTTCCACTGACATGTCTCTGCCTAGCCCAATTTTAAAATATTAAATAATTAGAGAGCAAAATACATACCTGATAGTCAGCAGCTCCCTGTAAACAAATCCTGCATCTAAGTTAGGTGCAGTTTTTGTCTTGATCAGAGAAGGCAAATTCTCATTGTAGGGCATTGCCAACAGGTGCAACAGACTCCCTAAAGCTTGAATTTGGTAAATCAAGATCAGATAATTTTTGAAATACTTGCTTTAAATCAGTTAAAAATTATGAGGGCAGATTCAGGAACTGTGAAGTGAAATTGCATGACCTGTGTAAATGATCAGAAGGATCTTTCTGGCCCTTTATCAGACATTGATTTTGATTCAGTTCTGAGTTCAGTGAAAGGGGATGTGTGCAGTGATGCACTGTTTACCTGTTCCCCATCTGACAAGCAGCTGTTTCAGAAGCCTCCCTCACAGACTCAGCACAGGCTGCCCCCAAGCTGTGTTTTTCGTTTACTCAGCTGTGTTACTTACACACATTCTATGGATCAACTTAATTACCCAAGTGTTGTAAGTGGGGTACTAAACACAGCAAGGGTTCAGCAGCTGGAATATGAAGTGTTTTCAACCTAAAGAGGTGTGTGACAGCTCACACTGCTCCCACAGGCAGTCCAGGGAAAGGTGATGTCCTCTCACTTCACACTGGCCTCTGTTTCTGTGCACGTGATTGGTGATGAACGTTTGCTCTTTGCCATGACGAGAACAGAGGAAGTGATTGTCATCACTGCTCCCTTCCAAATAATAATGAAAGCATCCTCTTCATTTTCATGGACTCTTCAGTATTTGATCACCTGCCCCTCTTGAGCAAAGTGTCCTCTTCCCAGAGACACATCACCTGATTTGTTAGACCTTCCAAAGGTTTGGTTTGGCTCCAGCTCTCCTGTGCTCATGGACATGTGTCTTCTTGGTACAAAGAGGTCCTGACTTATAATGTCTCTGCTCCAAAAAGTTTTGTTGCTAAGCAGTTGTTCAGCAATGTACCACACAGAGGAGAAATAATGGTGCTCAGTCTCACTCATACTCTACTGTGGATGGCCAAATTCAGACCAGGATGAAAAAAACACTAAACCAAACAAAATACCCCAAACCAAACCTAAAAACTAATTAAGGCTGCTGTCTTTCCTAATAAGTGAAATGAGAGAGAAAAGTCAGATTCCTCTCTCTGTCACATCCATCTTTACCTCTTCCCAGACATTGTTATCAGTCACTGAAACTCTGAGCTTTTGAACTGGGTCCAGCTGTGGTCCTGCTTCAGGCTGCTGTAGGTTAGTACACCAAAACGTGCATTGATTGGACAGGATTTCTGTGCTGATACTTTATAAGATAGTCAACTGCTGAACTCGGTGTTTTCCTCAGCCCTTTCCATACGCTCCTCATGGTGGCTGCTCACAGCAGGATTGCAGCTCCTGGGAGGGAGTGGAGTGCAGCTCCCTGCCTTCTCCCAAAGGCCATGTTCTGCTCCTGGAGTGTTCTCCAGCTTTCTGAGGAAGAGGGGGCTCTCGCTGCAATCTGGGCATGGGGAAAAAATGAGAGGAGACAAAGAACAACTGGGAAGAAGGAGGAATGAGAAGAGTGCTCTGAGTCACTGAGCAAACAGACCAGTGGCATCCAGGCAGGCTGCACTTGTGTAGTTTCAATCCCGTGCCCAAAGAGCCTTGGCTGTCCCAGACCTTGGCTGTGGTGGGGTTGGGGAAGAGAGGGAGGGGACAGAAGTAATAGTTTCGCAAGGACATAATGATCTTGAGCAATTTCTGTGCAGGTATAAACATGATTTCCTGCAGCACAGCTTGGCACAGATGTCTCCTCACTCAAACAGGATTGAATGCATTTGTTTGCTGTGTTTGATGCAAGGAAAATTTCTGACATATGTTTTATTTATGAGATGTCCTAATGTAGTGATACTTTTTGTGTGCATGGGGTAGGGAGGGAATTGGTTGCCTCTCCATGGCTCCTAATTTGAATGGCTGAGGACTGTGTTTATAGAAATATGTGGAGGGATGTCTTAAAAGCTATACCGACCTGGCCTGTATAAGATGGTCAGTAAAATAAAGTGCCTGCTACTGTGTATGTTCACAAACCCCATGGCTTTCCCCAGAGCTCACCTGCTTCTTAGAGATGCCTAAAATACAGCAAAGGTGGTTCTGGAATCAGAAGGAGAGAGTCCAAAAGATCTTGGTCCCTCTGAGCTGATGCTGTGGGAATTTGCAGCAGATGGAGAGACCAGTGGAAGAGGAAATGCCAGTGACCTCCTAAACCAGGAGAGCACAAGGACAGGAACAGCAGCATGGACAGGACGAGCCCTGCGTTATCACTGGTGCTTGAGATAGCAGAATGTGCTGCTCAAAAGTGAGTCATTTAAAGGCAGTTTGGGTGCATCTGCCCTGAGGTTACTTCTGTGAATGCAAGGAATTATTAGATTTGCTGGCGTGGGTTGTTCTGCACAGGGCAGGTTACTATAGCAGTGTTTACTTTTATGGCAAACAAACGTGTCCAGTGCGAGTTACCCTGGGGACAAGCCTCCCCACTGAGCAATAGTGATATTACAGCTCAGCCCATGCTTGAGCCTTTCCTTAGTCCCTACTCCCAGGAGGATTTGGTGGGAAAAGGCTTTAATAATCACTTTAGGAAAGAAAAATGTACCTATAGCTTCCTGCTGACTACAGTGTTAGAGCTGGATGGGGTGTCTGTGCAAACCAGTCCATTCAACAAACCCACAAATGGAGCTTTGGAGAAATGGGTTCTATTCATGCAAACAGGTGGAATTTACCAAGAGTTTTGGCCCAGCTGAAAGCAAACACATTCTGTGTAGGGATGCAGTGTAGAAGATGGATATGAGAGGTTGAAGATGATGATGAAAAGGTCAAATAAGATTTTGAATTTTCTTTGTTTCATTTGGAAACACCTTCTTTTCATTCCATTCTCAGCCTCTTTTCACAGTCCCCTCCTTCTAAGTTTTTCTTAAGGGCTTAGGCAACTTGCAAAGAAATTAAGCACTTTCTTTGCAGAAGGTCCAAGTAGTCCAAAGTTATTTTTATTTCCGTCTCATGAAAAAAACCCAAAAAAACCCACTTGTTACAAGGAATATTCTATGTAATAGAAATGGTGGAAATTAATCCTGGGGCACGGTAGTCAGCCTAGAGCTGAGTCCTTGGGAAGTGTTGCATGAGTTGGAAACAGCCACGCTCTTTAGGAAGGAGAAGCAAGATATGTGCATGCCACTACTGGGGCAGGGTGGGGAAGGAAGCATCTGAGGATCTGGTCCCTCCCTCCCTCCCACACAGGTCCATTGTGCTACAACTCTTGCGTGTTTGAGTGTAAAATCCACCCTGACCGGGCTATGCGTGTAAAGCATGAGGCACTGGCTGGTCTATATATACTTGCCTGCAGGAAACATCAAAGTCACTTCCCCTGCAGTGTTTCTTCACCAAGTTAACTGAAGCAATGTCTTCAGTGACGTGGTTAGGAAGAGAAGTCTCTGGCTGCCACCACAGCTGAGCACAGGCTCCATCAGCTCCCTAAAGGCAAGAGCTAATTGCATTGGCTTCCTTGCTGCGAAGTCCTTCCTTTGTCCAGCAAGCACTGATCTCTTTTGCCTCTGAAATATCCCAGTCTCTGAGTCATCCCAGCCACAGAATTCAGGGCAAAATTTGGCCTGTCATATCCTGCTTTTTACTTGAGGGAAACAATGAGCAACAAGTCTGCCAGCAGTCCTGATGTGCGGGGACTGCTGTGAGCCCCCAGTAGAACTCATGGGGATGTGGGTGACATCTGTCCAGGAATTCAGATGGCTTCTTTGGTCCACTTATCTGGATATATCAGAGGACACAGGGAGGCACTGGAGTTTCTAGACAGGCTTCCTGCTTGTAACACATCTGCTGGTGGTGGTGGGTCTTTGCAAGGCCATTGCGATCAGCTCAGGGTGTGATGATCCCCCTGGACTTCAGCAAGATGCACTGCAGCTTGCTTTTGCCATAACCTAATATACTCTGCCTTCCAAGTCACTTCCCACTGCTGGCCTGCATTTATTTGGAAGATGCTCTGCTTTGCCCTGCAGTTTTTAGGTAACTCATTGACTGATGCAAAATCCCCTTCCAGTAACTTTTTTAGAGTAGCCCTAGGAGGAAGAGTGTGTCAGGTGATAGGTACCAAACTGACAGGAAGCTGACAGGAAAAGGATTGTCGTGCAAAATGCTACTCTCCCTCAATTCACTTGAATATTTAGAGACATTCTAGCATCCAGGTATAAATGTGACAGGATCTTGTTGGACACAGCACTTTGTGTCCACTTTATTCCAGCCACAGGGACAAAAGACAAATTTACTTTCCGTCAGCATCACAGTGTTCTGCGAATTCTATCATCAACACCCTATGTTATTCAAAAATAGAAAATGTCTCTTCTTTAGAATGAGCCACAGGAAAATGTGTTTTGGAGTTATAACCTAAAGGAATTCTCCTTTGACAGGCTGACTGCTCATGTCACGTTCAGAAAGCCCAGGGTAAGACTGGTTTTCTGTGGGTTTGGTTTGGTTTCATGTTTTTTCCAAAGCCCAGTCTGTCTCCCGAGAGGGTCCATGAGCCATAGCTAAAATCTGTCTGAGTTGTGCAGTGTAGCCCATGGCTCCAGTAGCTGCCCAGGGATTTTGCAGCTGTTCTCCAGCAGAGATGTGTAATAACTGTGCAGTAACACACACGTATTTTCTTTCATAGTGGATGTTAATTTATGAGCTCGCTTAGAGCTTTAACACTCAGCTGGTTTACTCTGCACCTTTTTGTGTTATACATAGCTTTTCATGAACCGGGACAGCAACTGGATACGGGGTTGCCTCAAATCCTCGGCAAGGTCTGCCGCTCAGAAATTCCACTCTAAACCCAGTCAGGTCTTCTGTCACAGAGTATTATTAGTTCCCTCTGAAAGGCCCTGAGAGTCACAAAGTACTTTTTTTTTTAAAACCAAACTCTTCTCAAATGGGAGGTAGACAAGGTAATGGGAAGCTTCTTGCTGGTGAGAAGATGCAGACTGAGCACAGGATACTTTTTTCTGTGCTCTCATACTATACAACATATCTGCAGGTCTGAAAAGTCCTTCTCTCTTTTTATCTGGCTCAGCATTACTAATATTAAGAAACCATTTATTTGCTGCAGGGTGGAGGTCACATCACGTGGATATCTGACAACTTCCCTGCAAGCTACAACCTTCGGAGAGGGACTGTGAAAAACAGGATTTGTGCAACCAGAGCCCTGCAAAATAGGTGCCTGGGCACTCGCCCAGAGGAATGGAAGGAAGAACCAAGGTTTACATGGTTCTCCCAGCACAGCAAAAGGGGATTCCCATGTAGTAGGTGGGCATCCTACTCACTAGGCTGTGGCATACAGGTAGCACCCAGCCCCTGCTTCCCTATCCTACCCACACGTCCAAAACCTTCTTCAACTCTGGTCCCTTTCCCTCCTAATCATCCTTGTATTTTCCAGGAAAAAAAGTCTTCAAGTAGTCCCAGATGAAACAGATAACTAGGACAGAAAAAAAAATAATTTATTTGGTCTGTTTTTTTAAAAGTTTTATTGTTTTTCTGAAACTCACAGCAAACCAAAAGAAAACCTCAGGTTTTTTCTAGCCTGGTTCAAGCATGCAGTTAACTTCCTCTGGTTTCTAAAGGTACTTTCTACAATACTTGGAGGTAAACTCATGCCCAAGTGCTTCGCTGAATGAATTCCCCCTGTTCTCCGAAAACAGAGAGACAACCATGGCAGCACAGCATCACAGAGAAGTGCCAAGGGATCTCTTCTTGGGCTTCAGCTGAAGCAGCCTTTCAGAGCTCTATTTCCAACCCCAGACAAATCTCCCGAAGTTGTTCTGACACGTATTGTAACAGTAAATAAATAATCACATGGCACTTTATTCCACCACCAGAACTCTCTGAGCACGGGATACCGGTGGATCTGGATGAAGCCAATTCTAATTACAGATAAAAGGTTTGATGCATGAAAAGAAGCTGGTATTTACACCCAATTATCTGAGGGAGGAGAGATAGGGATACGCTTCCTTTTATCATTTTCATTAAATTTCTTTTGAAATTAAAAGACTCCTAGAGTTTTTGAAGATGCAACAGTCTTTTCAACTCGCCGTCAGTGAGATATAGGTTGTTTTCCATGATGTGTTGTGCAAGTTCAGACAGTGGGATCTCTCCCTCTTCTCTTGACTCCAGTAGAGCATTGCATGGTGCTTGCTCATCCAGCTGCTTCTTTAATGTCCCTTTGTTGAAGTTTAAACTCCTGGAGCTGAATTTCATGTATTTCAGGTCTGAGGCACCCTGTGTTTGTAAACTGCCTCTGCCTTCCTATCACCGGAAGTAAATTGTTTGAGTGAAGGAAACCTCCAAGCTTTTGGGGGTTGTTAGGGAGGAGTAACACCAGCCTACTGAATGATAACAGAAGGCAGCTGGACCTACTGAAGCCATTTTACCATAGTGAACCCTCAGAGGGAACAGAGGGAGGGGAAGCAGCCAGGTGGATGTGTTATCCCAAAGAAAACAGCTCTCAGGAGTAGGGCAGAGCAGGATCTTGACAGCTCCATTGCTGCTTGGAGTCCAGAAGACCTGGTCTCTGTGACTCTTCTCTACCCTTCCCCCCTCTCTCCTGGGCACTCTGAGCCCGGCCTCTTTTCTTGGTCTTAGAATAGACCACTTACTTCTCCTCTTCATTTCTTCATCTGCAAACTGGGGACGATGTGCGTAAAGCTCCCTGAAATCCTCTGCAGGGAGGTGCCACAGAATGGAAAGTATTAGCTATCAGTATCCTTGTTAATATTCTGCTCAACTCTGAGTGAAGTCACATAATCCTGTGTTTGGGTCATCACTATTTGTTGCTATGGAAATGTGTGTTATCAGATACTACAAAATCAGTGTCTGAGGACATCTGAGGAGGGGGAAAATCCTTTGTTTGAAGAAACACTTGTGTCAGTGGCAGGAAACTTTGCGAGGAAGAAGGGAATTCACCTATTTCTTTTGTTCTCCACAAATTGCTGGAATGAGTCAACGAGCTCCCCACGCTCAGCTCCTGGAAGCCGGTATCTCTTACCCGGCGCACAATTCCAAAAGGACTGCACATGCTGGGTGAATCTGCGAATGCATCTGGTAGGATCATTAACACCAGAGCAGAAGACAAATGCAAAGTATGTGCTTGGCCATATGGGTGAACGTGAGCTGCTCAAGACTGTGTGCCATAATAGAGATGGAAAGTCTTACGAGAGAAGATCAGTATCCCCCCACCTCTCTGGCAAGGGATTAAGGCAGTTGGTCTTGCAGGAGTATTCATAGAGTGTCAGGCCAAAGGGGACACTTAGGTCACCTAGGCAAACCTCCTAAATGCTGCAGGTCCTTCACGGTGTTCCTTCCAGTGAGCCCTGAGCTGAGCCCTATAACTTCATGTTGAGGCTGCAGCAAAGCTTCCAGCCAGAGCAAAGGGGCAGATACCAGCAACTCCCTGCCCAGTTTGTTCCAGTGGATAAACACTCTCACTGGTAACACACAGCTGGAAAGCACGGGAACAGATCAAACCAAGCGTGCTGCATCGGGGTCAAACACAGAAATTGGATGCACTGGACCAGTGCAGCTTCCTGATCTGAGTTGGTGGGGTTACATCACCCTGTGCCTCAGTCCCTCCTGGCTCCAAACCTCTGCAGGAATTTGCCATTTCCCTGGAAATGTGCTTACTTACCAATTGTCCATGTAGTCTTCTTTGAGTGAAACCAAACAGGCTTTTTGGGCAACTTCCTGCTCATTTCCATGGTTCTCTATTGCACCTGTGCAAAATCTGACAACATTTATATATCTACAGCTGTCCAACTCATGTAGGTGTTCACTGTCCATTGTGCACATTTAGTCCATAGATACAAAAAGCCCTTTTTGGATATACTCAGCATCACTTTCATTTCCAGACCTTTCTGTCAGGTTGCCTGAGCAAAGGCTGTTGTAAAAGAAAACAAGGTTCAGGTTTTGATAATGTCTCTATTTGAGTTATTTCATGGCCACACTCTTGCCTCACACCTAAAGATGAAACACAAGCCCTGCCTTTTTTTCTCTTTGGGTCTCTGTATGGAGCCCATTCCTCATCCTTTACCAGGTTTTCACTGGGTTTTCCTCCCTGCCTTTTAGAAAGCTGATTTCAGGTTGAAAGCAGGAAGAAAGGTGCCTAAGACCAAGCGGGCCTGGTTGGCTTTTCTTCATTAAGGTCTTTATTTTCAGCTATTCAGGCAGGTGGGAAAAGCTCAGCAATACTTGGGCGGATGAAGCCACAGGCAGACAGGGCTGATAAGAACCATTACCTGAACATCACACATATATATATATATATTTTTAGCATGTAAAGACCTGTATCCAGCACTACCAGAAGGCTCTTGTAGTGAGAAATGACCAACCTATGAAAAAACGTATATGTGCTTTTAGGTACGTATGTATATGTGGGCATACATATATATATATATATCCATATACATACACCCATGCGTGTACATATACATATATGCATAAATAGTTGCCAATACTTTTCTATGACAAATGTTTAATATGTTCACACTAACTTTTCCATATTTAATGGAAAGTTGTAGTGACGAACTTACTAAAGAAAGGAATATATGTTGTAGGGTAATTGTATATTGTGCTCTATAAATTCCCTGTCTGCTAAGAAAGATGATACAGCTTTTATTTTGTACAAGTTTCAGCTTTACAACTTGGACAGCAAAGATCGGGCTGGGAATCTGAACAACAGCTTACTATTTTTGCATCTCTACTACCATGGTGATTTTTGCCATCAGAATTGAAACTACCAATTACAGGGCTGAATCATGAAACAAGACAGGATATACTTTGCTTTTCCATCCAAATCAGCAGAACCTGCAAAGCTCTTGGTACTTGTAATTAACATTAACATGCTCCAAGTCACATTTAAAAATCAAGAAGACATCCAGAACTGCCTAAAGTGTTGCTCATCAGGAGCAGAAATGGTGAACTTAGATTGTGTTTGCAGGAAGCCATTTTTGGACGCTTTCCATTTCTATTAGAAATTACTTCAGTGCCTGTGACATTGTTACCTCCTTCCACAGGCTGACAGTATTCAGTACAGATATCGCAGACCAGGAAAAATGCTGCTGGGGAAAACCAGTGTCTGTTTTCCCATGTGTGATGGGAGAATGCAGGTGCTACATGTTTTCCAGCCTGGCAAGCTGTTCTTCACGAACCTCAGCTCTTCTCTTTGCTGAAGCACAGACCGCAGTTCTGACCTTGCAGGATGGTTTAGCAGGAATTATACAGACTTAATTGTTAGGGCTGTTGCAGGTAAAAACCCCAAATAGACCTTTAATAACACACAACAGAGTGCCATATAATTTTAGAAATATTTAATACATCCAAATTCTGTATGTGCTAGCCACAATACATGCCACTCCTTACTAAAACTCTACTTAACCAGAAAGACATTACAATTTTGTAGGTTTGCTTCATGCAGTTTCTTTAGTCAGGATTTGCAAACGTGTCTGCATCACTCTTTTCCCTCCAGGTCAACTTTTGATCATTTTGGCTGCTTGCAACAAACACTTGGCAGAAGGGGAGGACACCCAGATATGCTGCACTCCCATTGTTTCTGTGAATTCTTGTCTCTGCTTTGAGGAGAGAGAAACCTCATTAGCTTGCAGAGAAAAGAAGCAAAAGGACCTCAACCACAGCAGGCACAAAGGGTGTCTACAGATGTTGTAACAGCCCTGCCACAGCTGCATCTTGTGTTTTATTGGGCTCTGGAGTCTCCAGTCACAAGACAGGCAACCACGGGCAGCTCCGCTCTGCCTCTTTGTTCTTGGAGCTGCTTGTTTTTAAACCTCACTAGGTACACATCAGATGCCAACATGAGAAACTCAGCCACAGGAGTTACAAGCAACATCAGCAAGACATGGTTCTTTCCCTCACACATCCCTTCTGAGCTCCTGCCAGCCTGAGCCCAACACAGCACTGCTGCAGATCATCCTGACGCTGCTGAGCTTTGTCATCAGCCATCTCCCACCTGGATTTCTGCAAACCCTTTGACAGCAGTGAGTGCCAGGGACCAAGCAGCATAAACCAAGGGACTGCCATGCACTGGAGAGCACTGCTGGGTGCTGCCAGCTGCACTGTAGGCTATTGCTAAATCCTGCACTGCCCTTGGGTAAGGAGTTTACTCAATCAGTAGTTGATCAAGACATCTCCAGGGCACATTCAAAGGGATATAGGTGTTAGGACACAACAACAAACACAGTTTTTAATCCTGGGCTGGGCCGGGCCAGGCAGGAAGCACTTAGAATCCTAGGATTGTTAAGGTTGCAAAAGACCTCTAAGATGATCACCCAACGCTGCCAAGTCTGCCAGTAAACCATGTCACTGAGTGCCACATCCACATATCTTTTAAATACCTCCAGGGATGGTGACTCAACCATTTCCCCGGACAGCCTCTTCCTGTGCCTGACCAACCTTTCAGTAAAGAAATTTTTCCCAACGTCCAATCCATGCACAACTTAAGGCTGTTTCCTCTTGTCCATCACTTTTTACCCTGCAAAGGAGGTGACCCTCACCTTGCTACAATCTCTTCTCAAGGAGTTGTAGAGAGGGATAAGGTGCCCCCTGAGCCTCCTTTTCTCCAGGCTAAACACCCCCAGCTTTCACAGCTGTTCCTCATAGGCCTTGTGCTCCAGACCCTTCCCCAGCTTTGTCACCCTGCTCTGGACATGTACACTTGGATCTGGTTTAGCAGAACTGGCTAGTAAAACTCATACTCAGAGAGCACCATTACTTGACTCCTTTAGAGAGGCTGTCTTGTGGCTGTGACATAGCAGATCTCTTCTCCTGCCCTAGCTCCCTAGAAACCCTGCCCTGGCACTGCCCCATGGCTGGTTGCCATTGCCCTTAGGGCTGTGTACACTGATATTTGCTGGGTTGGCTTCTCCATGCAGTGGAAGAGATGCCTGCAGCACATGCTGGTGATGTGCCTCATGTATTGCTGGATGTTTCCAGCCTGCCCCTGACTGCATGACTTTGGTCTGCTCTCTGCTTGTGTATGGGCACTTGGACATTTTCCAGCAAAAAATATATGCCTATTCCCTGCTTTTCTGCTCCTTTTCATTAGATTTAAGTGGTGCCAGGTAAAGCTCAAAGGTTTTAACCGAGCAAAACAAAAATGATGGTGAAATAAAGCCGTGAGTCTACAAGGTAAGACCAATTGCATGTTTGCTACAGATACCTGAGGGCAAAGTTTTGGGTTTTATTCATCTTGGCTGCTCCAGGATGCTTTCACACACAATTTCAGCAGCTCTGAATGATGACTTTCAGGCACTAGGGACTTTTTCCATATCTCCTAGTCCACTTAGGTTTTACTCTCCAGTTCCAGCCACCATTTCCTGGACTATTTTCCACTTGGAAGCAATTCTCCACCTCACCCAGCTGTGTCTTCCTGCTCCTTCCAGTCGCTCCATCTTGAAACCTCAGCCCTTTCTCCCACATCTCACGAAGCCGCCTGTAGGGATGAGCTCCTTTCCCGGCCCTCTCCTCCACGTCCGCACCAGCAGTGCACTTTCCAAGCCTCTTCCTTCCGTGCTCTTTTCTTAGGCTGGACTCCGTTCTCCAACTCCCCCCGCCACCTCCCCTGCTCTCCAGCAAAACCCAGCACTCACTGACTTCCTCCTCTGCAAGTGGCCGCAGCGGCTTCCTCTGGCCACGGCTGTCCCAGACACTCTGGCTCCACGGCACACCCTCCACAGGCACAGAAACACTAAACCAGGGCTTTGCTTTCTTATTCAAAAATTCAGCAAAGCTCAGGCAGCTGTGCCACTGAGGAGACCTGCAATGCCTGTCACCCACTGTGCCACTGCCAGCACGGACAGCCTAGTCGGCTCTGCCAGCCATCGTGACCCATTGCAGTCAGGCATTTGCTCGTGTCCTTATCATCCCTGCGTCCTGCAGGGCCTCTCTGACACAGGGTGATACTTTTTCAAACCAGATCTGACGTTTTGTTATGATGCAGATGCCCTGTGGTTTGCGGAGGGCACCAAATTTTAACTGAATCCATCGGTAAGCACTCTGCTTGGGTGGGAGTTCGCACAAGAGACAGGGACAATTCCTCTGGAGTTAGTGCCTGTGGCTAAGCTTGGCCCAAGGCACTGCAGGGAATGTGCTGGACAGACAGAGGTACATCTGTCCCAGGAAGCTCTGTTCACCCAGCTGCCCCCCAGGTGCATGACTCACCATCCTGCACAGTCAGCTCGTGTCAGGGAGGGCGAATCCCTCCCTGAGAGTGGATCCTGTTGGAGCTTGATTGGATCCAGGCTGCTCTGTGTGTGTCTCCCCCTGGGCAGAGCTGACAGGGATGGGGACAGGACCTGGCCACCTCTGAGCCACCCTGCCATGGCCAGCAGTGGGGCTGCTGTTGTCAGTGAAGTCTGGACCCTCCCTGGCAGCCCATGCCTCGTCTGCGCCCACCTGATTGCTGGCAAAGGGATAACCAAGCTCTCAGCACAGTTCTTTCCTTTGATGCTGCCAGCTCCCAGGCAGATGCATGTTTTCAGGTCTCATGAACTCTGCAGGCTTGGAACAAGCTGCAACTTGGCAGAGACATCCAAAGAATATCCAGATGTTGCAGGAAGTGCTGTCAGGTGGGGTCAGCCTAGAACTAATTCAGTACTGGTAGGGGCCATGGTGTTGCTGGCCTCCAGCCTTCCAAATAGAAAGCTACTTTTAATTTCCCGGTGGCTTGTGGCCACTGGAACCACCAGGACCTTCTGTTCCCAGCTGTTAGAGTCTGAATGTCATTGGCCAAGCCCACTTTCAATTTGCTTAATTTTCTGTGGTGATTTAAACTAGAGAAGTTTTGTTGATTTCTTCCTTTCTAGGCAATGGTTGTGTAACACTCCTGGCTTGAGAGACCTGCTGTGCTCCAGCCCAAAGCAGCTGCGCTGCAGTGGTGGATTTTGGTGATCCACATTGCTTAGATGGGGTGTTTGTCATCTGTCTGGAAACCCTTCTGTCTGGTGGGAGAACTCTGTGATGATAATGAGTTAAACGCCTTGACCTCATTTGGGAATTTTACTGGGGAACATGTGCAGAACTTGGCTGGCGAGGAGGGGGAACAGTCAGCCTGTTCTTTACATTTCTGTTCGCTTAAACTACATATGCTCTGGCACATGCTACCTGGGAAGCCTGGCATGGCTGCAAGCTCTCCATCTCAAACAAACCCTGGGTCTGCCCACAGGATGGAAGACTCCTAGGGGAAGTGGTGCCAACAATGTCTAGAGACGCTTTCTGTGCAGAGGGGTGACAAGGAATGTCTGGCTCTTTCACAGAGGGGTGGAAGGTGGAGTGACACATGATCAGGAAAGCAATCTCACATCTGTTATCAGAGTGGTTTGTGCTAGGTCAGCAAGAGGGCATGAAGACACAAGAGGGTGTAAAGTAGGATCAGTGAAGTCAGGCTGCAGCTGAAAAATGAGCTTTGGAGGCCAGGATGCTCTCTGCTTGTTAGACAGGAGGTTGAGAAGTGACTTAATCATGGTGGGTGGGTGATTCCACCTGGAAGAGAACTGAACGACACTATTGAGACACTTTTGAGTCTTGCTAGTGAGGGTGCAACATGAGCAAACAGCATGAAGCCTGGCAAACCCAACCTTGCCATAAGGAGTCCACTGACACCTCACCTTCTCACTTTGTTGTAGAAAGGAAGGACATTTTTCTGCATGATGTGCTTCAATCCAGCTGCTGGCAATACCCTTCAGTGAAGTGAGAATGTACAACAGGGCAAACTTGCAGGGTGTGGGGAATACTCTGCTCTCTGAATCCAACACCTGCTCTCCCTCTTCCTGGACATTATGGAGAGGAAGGCCAGCTGCAATTTTCCTCGAGGTGGTTGTCACACACATGTCTCAGTCTTTGGAAAATGACATAGTACAAGCTCACAACTACTGCAGGAGTAGGTGCATTCTAAGGGTATATTTTTTGCTCATTCACCACTTCCCTCTGAACTTCCAATTCCCAATATGACAGTAAAAAGTGACAGACCTGAAAACTGAGGTGTTCCTGAAAACACACTCCTGCCTGTCTGATACCTGGCTGATTTGCCTTGCTGTCAGACCTCACAAGCTCTCGGAGGCTGCACACAGATTGGTTTCTCCCAAAGGAAACAGAAGGAATTGTGTGTACGTCTGCAGAGGGTTGGGTGATTCAGTGGGGAGTTCCCAGCAGCAGCCAGTGAAAGGATTCTGGGCTTACTGGAAATGCCCAGGTGTCATTTCCCCTGGACAGAGCACGAGTGTAGGCGGCTGAGCTGGCAGGTTGGACTCACCAAAGAACACTCACCAAGCAGTTATTTCTTTTGGACTCAGTCTGAACAACCCAGCAAAGCCAGACTTTGTGGCCTGTGTGGAAGGCAAGCAGGGGCCTCTGCCAGCAGCTACATGCTAAGACGAAGGGAATAGAATAGAATAGAATAGAATAGAATAGAATAGAATAGAATAGAATAGAATAGAATAGAATAGAATAGAATAGAACAGAACTATTTCAGTTGAAATGGACCTATGGTGATCATCCAGTCCAAGTGCCTGACCACCGCAGGGCAGATCAGAAGTTACAGCATGTTGTTAAGGGCATTTTCCAAATGTCTCATTAAACACTGCCAGCCTAGGGGCATCAGCCACCTCTCAAGGAATCTCATTCCAGCGTTTGACCACCCTCCTAGCAAAGAAATATTTTTTAATGTCAAGAGTGAAATTCTACCGGAGCAGCTCTAAACCATTCCCATGCACCCTATCACTGGATCCCAGGGAGAAGGAATCAGCACCTCTCTCTGCACTTCCCTTCCTCAGGGAGCTGCAGAGAGCAATGAGTTCACCCCTCAGCCTCCTTTTCTCCAAACTGGAAAAGCCCAAAATCCCCAGCTGTTCCTCACAGAACACTCATTCCCAGCCCTTTGACCAGCTTTGTTGCCTTCCTCTGGAGGCATTCAAGTACCTTAACAACTTTCTTAAATTTTGGAGCCCAGAACAGCACACGGTTCTCAAAGTGAGGCTGCACCAATGCTAAATACAGCAGGATAATTCCCTCTCTTGATTCGTGAATTTCTTTTGGGAGAGAGGCAGAGGTGCTGCCATTCCCTCCCTGCTCCAAGATGAGGACAATAGAGAGGAGCATCATCTCTGAAAGATCTGGTGGGAATGTGTTTGCATACACCTGTGACAACAAATGCCCATCTGACACTGTGTAACAGCAAGAAAAGGCCATAGAAATGAGGAACACAAAAGAATTTATTGTCTGGGACTCACAGATTTATTGACTCATAACTGATTTTCTTATAAACTGTTCATAGTATTTGAATGGTATGCCCAAGAATTTTTTCATCAAGTCTTTAAAAAATCACTTTTGTTCATTTTACACATAGTCTGGGACCTACTAAAAGTAATAAGGGTGTTAGCCACTATCATGCTGAACCCTTAGTCACAAACACTGGCAAGTCCTGGCCAAAACAGTCAGGGACCGTTCTTGAGCAATAAGTGGAAGTGCAACAAGAAAAGTGGTGCAACAGTGGTTCATGGCAGTGTTTCCACATCCCCTTTTGACTCTTGACTCTAACTTGCTGAGAGTCAAAGTGAATACTCCGTTTGGGGTTCAAAACTGTTTTTTTCCTCAGACCAGAAAACAAGAATCTTGATTCATTTTGTCTTCCCCTACAGTAGTGAGCTGCAGGTTGCCTGGCCGTGTCCCCGAGGCACAGCTCACCCAAGCCCTTTTCTGCCACTGCTGAGGATCTGTCCATTCCATTCCCAGATTGACTGAGACATTTTAGTCTTTAGAGGATGAAGATATTTTGCGTGAAGATATTTTGCCGGATGCAGTACTTGTGTGAAATCCGATGGTCTGTGACTGCCAAGCCAGGTAAGACAAACTAATGGCCCTTTCTGGTTTCCAGCTGCATCGTGTGCTGTGTTCATGTCGTTCTTGTGCGTGGTGATATTCTTCCAGCAGGGCTCCTGAGAGCCTGAGGGTGCTGTGCTTTGAAATCCCACCTGGGATTTCTCCAGGGTGAGCATGGTGGGTTCTCAGAGCTGTTCTCAAACCGCTCAAGAGCTCACGTATCTGCAGAGCGTGCGATGGACTGTCTCCATGTGGAATTCCTACCAACATCTATGGTGTTTTTCAGGCATTTCCTTTTCCCAGGGCTCTCTGTCCTTTCTATCTCCTCTCCCATACTGAAACCATGGACCCATCTCCAGCTCCAAGCGAGCTGCTTTGGGAGGGGAAGCAGGATCCCTGGGCTAGTCCTGGATGTTGGGTAGCTCCTGTCTCAGACACTACCATGACTGATGGTGTGCATCGCTCACAGAGCACCGCTCACAAGGGAAAGTTCTCACGTGTTCTTCTTGGCTCCTCTATTCCCAGTCACAGCAATTATGTGTCTGCTTTTTGGCCTTCATTTGCGCTAAGCTGTTGTGCCTCAAGTGAGCGCTTATTAGCACTTCCTTCTCTGAAAAGGAGTGACTGCAAAATAAGCCAAGGGTCATTTCCCTTCCCTTGAGACCAGGAGACATCCTGGCTTTTAAATCAGGCTTCATAAATTTTAAGCCTTAGCATCTCTTGTGTTTTGCCTAGAGAGGGGTGGAGGTTCCCCTGGAGAGAGTAAGGAAAAGAAACTCCTGATGTGACAGTCCACTTCTTGGGCAAGTGTTTTTAAGGCATCTGAGACAACACAGACCAGTGAAAAATGTAATCATTAACATACCAAGTGTGTGAAATGAATCAGAAGAAGTGGAAGATGGAAGTGACCATTTTCTCTTTCTTGCATCATCTTTACTTGCATATCATCCTGCAGGGTTGGGCATCGGCAGGTGGAGCTGCTAAATATCAGCCAACAAAAAATGCTGCCAGTAAATAAAATGCTGTTGTTGAAAGTCAATGCAAATAGACTGTGCTATGTGTGGTGAATACAAATTTTAGACTGCAAGTCCTCCTGGTATCTGCAATGCTCACTGTAAGCTAAGAAAAAAGGGATTCAGACTGATGTGAGAACCTTGAAACTTCTGCAAGTCCATAAAAATCCCAAATTTCCCAGCACATAAACTGCCTTCTCAGTACTACCCACGGGTTTCTCTAACCCATGCTGACTCTTTCTGCCAGAGATTCCAGTGGGAATAGCTGTCAGAGAACAAGGAGGCTCCTAACAAGTGATATCAGGGATATATGTCAGTGGGATGATGTGGCAGGGAGGTCAAGAGCTGCGATGGCTGGCTGGTTTCAGTGGTGAGGATGGTATCAGGACCTCAACATGTTCTGCTCTTCTGATGGAGTATCCCTCTGGTGCCTGTGTTTACATCCTGTGAGCAGAAACAAGGGCTGCACCAGGGAGTTCCTCTCTGCCCCTTCCCTGGGGCTAGCTTTTCTTCTCTCCAACAGTCCCATGCCTTCACTGAGGCCTCTGTTTTAATTTCTTCTCTACAGGCACAGCAGTGATGTTGTTAAAAGTTGCCATATTCAGGAGGGCTTGTGGCTCAAAAAGGTTTCCTAAACCCATGAGGTGCTTAATGAGATTTTCACCCAGGTGAGAGCTGCAGCCCAAGCCACCTCCACCAGAAGGGTTCATGGATGCCGTTCATGGGTAGGAGACAAACATGTGCCCAGGGTTCTTTCACTCCTTTCCAGGAGTGTATGTCCTGCATGACCACGGCAAGAGGGCAGCCTGATGGTTTCATCCTAGGGTAGGGATTAGATCACCAACACCCCATCCACCAGCATAGCCCACAAGGTGGGTACGTGGGATGATCCTGGTGCAGGAGCCACACCCGAACACAAGCTGTGTGTGGCAATACAAGCCCACTTCTGCCTGAAAAGCATTGCTCAGGTATGGAACAATCTCTGTACAGAGGAAACCTTCCGTCATCTTCTCCAGCAACAGACAGGGCAATGGGTGAGGCTGTGCCACAGAGGGAGAGGGAGAAGAAAAGGGTTCAGCAGAATATTATTTCTTGATTCCTCTGCTGCAATTAAGAAAGGGTTGTGTTTTTCATTTTCACGTGCCTCAACTCCCACCAGCTGCATGCACCCACCCACAGCATGTGTGCTGTGTTTTTATTACGGCTGTAGCCTCAGGTAGCGTGGAACTGGGGCCAAGCACACATTAGTAAAATTAGAAGAAATATCATCTGACGGGTCTGGACGGTGCTGTGGGCAGAGCATATTTGGCAAGACTGCTTCCTTTGCAATCCAGCCCAGAGACATTCCCTGATCCTATCTGAACAGGGACTGAACTTGCAAAACGAGTCCCAGCTTGTGAGCTGTGAGTCAGGGATGTCTTAAACACTGCCTCAGCATCCAACACCAACAAGCCCTTTTTATCTTGTTCATCCTGCTTAAATAACTGCAGCAAGCCCTCACGTTAATAGAACAGCCTTGAGGGACGTAAGACTGGGGTTTTTCACACCCTCCAGCACTTGCCCCTTGTGTATTGGGCCGGTTTTGACCCATTATTGTCCTTTTCTCTGGTTCAGCTAACGGGACTCTCAACTGCACTGCTCACAGACAGTGGTTTGAAACCTGCATCTGCTGCAAATCACCACATTCATGTCCCTCACTGGTGAGCCATAAGGATTCACTTCAGTGGGTCTGTCTATACATCAGCCTTTGAAAGATGCATGAGCTTAAAACAAAGTATACTTTCCAACTTCTTTCTAGTACCTTCCTAGTATATAAAGCCTCCTTTGTGACTCAAGAGATTTCACAAATTGTCTGCCAGGACAGGCCAGGACTGGCCAGGACAGGCAGGAATCTGTGGAATACCCTGTGTTTACATCCTGAGATGATATACCTCCATCATATCTAAGACCAATTACAAATATTGTGTTTGGGAGACATTTGCTGGAAAATGGGGGTCAAAAACATCAGGTCAAAGGAAGACAAGACTTACACTGATCTATTCCAGAAAATCCCACCTGGTATTGGTATCACAGAGGCTCAAGCTGTCCTTGCCCAAGTTTCAGTGAGAGAGTGCAGATGTGAAGGCAGTATGGATTAATGACGACAAAGGTGCATTCACCTTGTTACTAGAACATGGAAAGAGAAAATGTTGTTTACCTGTGAAACAAAGGAATTTAAGACAGAGGTTGGTAGTGACAGAGAATAAAAGAATAATGTTTCATTCAAACACAGAGCAATGCACACAAAAGGCTGATTCAAAAGGACTACATGGGATGTACCTGATGCCTTCATAGCCTTGATTTATCTTACTTCAAAAACGGGCACGTCACAGGGAGTAAATGAGTCCTGGATGGTTATAAACAAATTGCAGTACTTTGTGGAAGAGAGAGGGTCATACCCTTGTGTACCAAGGATGTACCATGATTTACCATTCTCTCATGAACCAAGAAAGACACATTCAAATCTAAATTTCTCAGAAGGGAGGAGAAGGATCAGATTGGAAAGAAAATAAAGGCAGCTTGAAACTGGCTTTTATCTTAAATATATTTTGCTCTTCTTCCACAATACAGTGCAATGCAGTCTTCATGCCCCTTTTCTCACCTTCCTTTTGTTTTGCCGTATCACTCATTGCTCTTTACATGTCAGTACTGCCCACTATCAGCACCACGCACATTCCTTCAACAAACAACACCATTCCCCTCTCACGGGCGTAGGATGACTTATTTCAGAGATATCATTCAAGGGTCTTAAATATATTGGCCTTAGAGCTATTTTTACTTGCAAGTGCTTGAGCCAGACCTTTGATCTTTCATTTGGGTTCAGTGTAAAATAGAGAACACATTAAAATAAGCAAGAGCTGGTGGTTTTGTTCTAAGTGTTACCAGAAGCTAGGGTGAGATGCAGAAGAGGAACTGAAGGGGGTTGCCAAAGATTTCCGTTGGATACTTACTCTCTCCAGGGCTTGTAAATCTGTTCTGTAACCCTCTTAATCCCTCCTCCTGCAGGGGAGTATGGTACCGCCGAAATCTTCATGATCTCCTGCAAACAAAGGTTTTAATGCAGCCTTTTGTTTATTGTCTCTGCAAAGAAAAAGGGGGTCATTTTTTCTCTGTAGCCTGAAGGCTCAGGGAAGTTATTGAGTGTCCTATCCTGCTCTGCTCCCATCCAGCGTTTTTACAGGCATGGACTAGTCCATACCCAGACACCACCTCGCTGGATGTGCCAAAGGAATGGAGCGCTAGGGTCCACGTCATGATGATTTTCCAAAGTCAGGGTGGAGAGAAGGCAACCACAACTACCCTCATCTGATGCCACCTAAATGCAAGACAGGAGGAGACTGTCCCTTCCAACCTCAGCAGATTGTACAGGGAATGATTCACATTCAAATCAAAACCATCCTGTGACCATGCCCTGGTAGTTGTGCTGCCTACTTGTGTTGCTAATGAATTTTACTTACCTTTTACTCCCTCTTTCAGCATGTGGCTAGACCCATCATTGTCTGTACCTATTTCAAGGATGCTATGTATTAGAGGTAGACAGGTATAAACCTGTCATGTCTAATATGCCTATGTAGAAAGGAGAAAAAAAGCTTTTTCCTTTGTTTTAAGAAAAGGAAAAGGAAATTCGATAGAAGCCATTTAAAATGGAAAATATTCTGGGAAGAATATTAGATAATAGAAAAGTTTGGAGAAAAATGAAAGCAAGTCACATGCAAGTAAGCAGGGAAAATGCACAGTACAGCAAGATGGTGTTGATGCTAAAATGGGAGGAGATTTGAGTGTTGTTGAACAGAGAATTTACCCTGTAGAATCTACAGAGATTAGCAATGAGGCCAGGAAATAACATCATGAAAGTGGAATAATATGGGCTACCATCACTCAGGGAAAAATATCCCTGAAGGACACTCGGAAGCAGCCATGTTAAGGAAAGCTGG
>VZRR01006234.1:133961-233615 GCA_013398015.1 Oreocharis arfaki | reverse complement strand
GACCTGCCTGGAGCTGCAAGCGGCAGCTCCTGGCAGGGCTCTTTTCCACACCTTCTGCAATAAACATCATGATCTAAAACCTGAGAATAGAAATCTCCGTCACTGTCTGTCCTGACCGTCCACGACCGAACCAAGAATTCGGCAGAGAGAGAGTACTCCGCAAGATGGGAAGATCTTTAAGTTAAGAAGTTGGAGATCCAGTTAAGAAGCTGGAGGAGAATCTGCATGTAACTTCTGGGAGCCAGCTGGCAGTGAGAAATTCCCTGCTATCCTCAGTGGGCATCACCATAATCTGCCTGGTTTAGACACAGCTGGAAGGTTGCTGTTAATTTCTTGGAATCTCAACACCATACCCTGTAAAAGCAGAGGCCTCAAAGGAGAGTAGAGACATGATCAGATCATGTGGTGTGGGTCTGATTCATGAAGTGATACTTAGATATAAGGCGGCAAAGAGATAAGAAAATAGCAGACTTGAGTCTACAAGTAACTGAAGGACGTAACCAGGGTCACATTAATGCACCTGAAGAGAGAGAAAACAGGACATAATAGAAAGAAGGGAAAAATTCCCTACCAGTATTGAGAAGACAACACCTGGATATAGGGCCTCACAGAAAATTCTCTCGAATGCCTTTCTCTTTCAAATAGCAGGAAATGTCCTGTAGATGCAGTCTTGCCTGGATAGGATAAAAGATAATAATCTCAGCTCATACTTTTGAGACACAATGCTTCTTGATGAAAGGTTAATTTAAAAAGCGAGTTAAATTCTGCTATGGATACAGTGAGCTGACAAAAAGGTCACCTATTCCAGCTTTCTAAAATTCCTTTAAAAACATTGTGTGCAATGAGCGATCAAAGGAAAGCCAAGAAACTGAGAGCCGGGAGTTGGCAAAATCATTAAAGAAACAGCAAAGAAATATAAAGAGCACAATGCATTCAAATCGGCACAGAGGGCCAGATGGTACATACCCAAGGGTATTAAAGGAATTAGCTGAAAAACTCTTAGGCCCATTATCCATTATATTCAAGTGCTCCTGGAGAACTGAGGAAGCCCTGGTGACTGGCAGAGGGAAAACATCACGCTTCTTTTCCAAAAGGGGAATTACAGATCAATTAACTTGACATCCTTTCCAGGTGAATCGTGGTCTCTAATAATCAGAAAGCACTATTAGCTGTTCTGCAGGAGGAACAAAGCAGAAGTGTGTCACACACACACAGAGGTCATGTTAAGAGGAGCAGTAGCACCCAAGTGATAGACTCTACAGACAGATTATACTCACAGTGTTGATGGGAGGAGGAAAACCACGTGGAGTGGGAAGTGTTGGGTGGGGAGAGTGAAAGATAAGCAGCTGCTTATCCATCATGTGGGATGAGTGTACAGAGTAGTGGGACATGCTGGTGGGAGGAAGAAGGGATATGGTCACTTGAGTCACTCGTTAAATTTACCCTTAGGGGTTTCACTGGCGGACAATACAACTGGTTGTTCAGAGAGCTCTTCTGCAGAAAGATCCTTGATTTCAGTAAGTGATTTTACTCAGTTTCTTCAGACATAATATTCCTGTAGAACCTGATCCGTCCCTAAAGGATTCCATGCAGACTCAGTTGACTTTAACAGTGGCTGGACTGAGCCCAAAGCATTACAAGAAAGATGTAGGGTGGATACAGAGAATAACAATGACAGAGATTAAAATCAGCCCCTACAACAGAGAGTGGAGTATGCTTATAAATATTGCCATGTTGGGCTCCTCAGGGACTCCTGCTGAGTTGGACATTATATTCATCTGCAGTAGCATTGAGGAAGGAGAAGAAAAATACATCAATCAAATTCAAAGATAACACTCAGCTGGGGTGTGAATTGCAAATCATTTATTAGAAGCACCATCCTAAAGGGATTTCAATAAATGAAGAGTGGGACATAGTGGGAATAGCAAGAAATTGAACAAATTTAAGTGCAGAAACATCCACAGCGTAACATTGCTCACTAAGGAGAGGTCAAAGCAGTAACCCCAGAGGCTGTGGAGAGGAGTAATCCAGAAGAGCTCCATGGATGCTAATGTTGATAGAAAGCCACAGCTGATAATTCATTAAAAACACCCAGATCAATCCTCTTTTGAAGTGCTAATAGGAATACCACTTAGGCCAGGGCCTTCTGAAAAGAGTGCAGGCAAACAGGTAATGGTATAGATTAACTGGTACAGACAAGAGGGTGGAAGGAACGACCTATTTACAGGAACATCAAAGGCAATAAACACATACATAGCCTGGGAAAAAAAAATAAAGGAAAGCAGCAGGGTATAGTCTGATACAGACACAAACCTTGCCATGAAAGAATGCTGCTGAGTGGGAGGGAGAACCAGGGCTCATCAGTGAGCAGTGGTGGGGCTACACACATGGCCACTTTAAGACTGGGAAGGGGATGGCCTTATGACTTGGATCTCCAGCAGGATTGGCTTGGAAACATCTCCATTGTAGGGAAGAATAGGGTTTAAAACCACCATATTCTCGGGTCCTGTGTTCGGTTCTCCACCTCCATGGAGTCACTATCTTGCTGCCTCTGGGATCACAGCATGTGTACAGTTGCATCTTTGGCAATATTCCTTGAGCCAGTAGATGTGAAAATGAAAGCAAAATCATCAGAGCCTGAGTACAGGGTGGGGAAAGTATAGTGGAAGGAATGTCACTGCAGAAGAGGTGGAAAATCCCAGTGGCACAGGGTTTAGTACTCCAGGTGTGTACAGACAGGGACTGGCAAGGCAAACATCAGGCAGGTGTTTGAAAAGGGCATAAATTATCACATGGAGAAGCCCAGTCCCAGCACAAGGACTGCAGATGTACTTTGCAGTGGTGCTATTTGTTCCTTTTTCTTGGAGATTAATTAATGCGGGCCAGAGGAGAGGGAAATCTCACGTTCTTTTTGATATCCATGTGGTAGTATCATGGATCTCCAGGGTGGGAACTGGGAGAATGATATGCTACACTGCCATACCTCAGGGACTTAACTCCTGTCAGCTCACAACCTCAACTAGACTTTTACCACAGACAGGAGATTAATGCTACGCTTGAATCCACACCAAGTAACCTGGAAAATATGAGAGGACTTACTGGGAATTTCGCTGGTTTCCTTACAAAACTGCTGGACCACTTGTTCCACCGATGTTCCCCTTTCTCTGTGTTGTCTGCCCACTGGCTTCTGGCTGGGATTCACAGTGCAAATTATGATCCAGAAATCTCAAAATTTACATGGCCAACCAGCAAATTCTTTGTTTTCACACACACCACCTCTAAGCCCTTATTAACACGGGGCTTTTGGGAGCCCACGTCAGGATGTGTCTGCAGCAGGCCCTCCGTTCTTGAATTTACACCCAGCAGAGACACTCCTCATCCTTATCTGATCTTCACCACAGGTGGCAGCTCTTCACCTCGTGGCCCTGGCAGCGCTGCTCACAGCAGGCCGAGGAATTCCTGGCAATTCTTCTCAGTGGAGAGGCTTTCGCCACGCGTAAGCGATGTGAAATCCGCCCACGTGTTTGGGAGGGTGACAGCGCATTAGAATCACACAGCATCACCCGAGTGCCCGTGAGAGCAACTGGAGCAACACCAACGGAAGCCCTGGAGGAAGGGGGTGAGAAACTCCCTCCCACCACTTGACTCGTGTGGGTTGCTGCTTAGATACAGGTTGAGGCAGCCACTGAAGTCATGGCTGGCTGTGGGCTGCCGAGTTTCTAACTTGATGTTTCACGGGGCTCTGTCTATCAAAATATTTGGGATCTGCTCATCTGTGGTTACCGTGCCAGGTTCAGAAGCGTGTGTTGGCTGCACAGAAGCCACAGTAAGGCACCATCTTGCTCAAATGCTGTCTGAATTACCTGCTTTTGAGCCTGGTTGTCAGGGAAAGGCCATGCATGTACAGCAGCTACAAGCTGTTGAAAATAGCTTTTAAGGGGCATCCCAAGTCCCCAGTGCTCCTACTCTGACTGGGCAATGTGGTGCTTGCCTAAGCACTGATTCAGAGAAACAATCACAATGGGAATATGCAGATATGTGAACAATTGTTGGATTTGAGACTAGTAATCAAGGACCCAAAATCAATTTTAAAGGAAATTAAAATTTTCATAGGAATTTTTTCAGAGGAAATGTTTCATTGTCTAATCTTCAAATTGCACTCCACTTTGGTGTTACTAAATGAGAGGAAGGGCAGGCTCCTGGTTGAGATGGTGGGACAAGTAGTCCAGGGCGAGTTCCTGGTCCTAGCCCAGCTTTCCAGAACCCAAGTTACTCGATCCTCCAATGCATAACAGTTCCCTATCAGGAGATGGATGAGGATAATATTACTTTTCTCTACACTTCATCTATTTTATCTATTAAATAATGGGGAGAGGCAGAGAGAAGATTTAATATAAAGATGCACAACCTCTTGCACAGTGGAGTACCTCATCTTGATTAAGGACTTGCACATTATTGCTGTTTATACTAATTTCAGCAGTTCCAACATATTCTTTTATACAAAGGAAGACTATTACAGAAAACAGCAGTTATAGAGCACAGCAAACTAGATATTACATGTATCTGTCTCTCTGGTTTAAAGAGCCATATTTATCTGTCTAGGTATGGGAAATGTGTTAGAGGCTTAGTGGGTTAGTAAGCAACCAAGTCTTGTGATGGAGAGTTTATTGTGGCTGAAAAGCTGAAGACTGACTCTTCATTTTCACATGATGGTTCCCAGAACTAGCTATTATTCACTGTACATCTACACCATGAAAGGCTAACACATATAATTAAAACTAATGCAGGTATTTTAACTGGTTGGGTACAGATTACCATGAGTCTGTTTTAATTCATAAGTGTCATATCTATTCTATATTCTGCAAGCAAAAGTGTAAGCTCTCCTGTTTCCACATTGTGATGAGTCAGTGATAGACTATTTAAAGCTTCCTATTCAGGTGAGTGGTGATCCCCATGTCTCCTTTCAAATTTATGATCTTCCTTCCTGCCTCTAATTGTCCTAGTTTTCCTGAGGAAATCAAAACATAATGGTATAAACCAGTCATTTTGTTGTACAGAATGCATACGATTTGCCTTTAAACTTCACTGGTTTTTAGCCATTTAAGGCTAAAAATATAGAATATGTGTGCTGTGGGCCTGAGTTCAAGCTCGTCTAGAACTAAAGCGTAAAGTCCCTGCTTAGGTATCTGCTGTGCCCTTGTATTCAGCAGGGTTTGAATTGCAGGCATCTCTGAGGCAAATTCTCCACCCCTCTTGACAGCTAATAGGAAAGGAAAGTTTAATATTTCAGTTTCAGTGGTTCTTATCCATGCCTGCACGAGTTTGTTTTAATCAGTGGGGTGGAAAGGGAGGTGTCAGTTCTTGCAAACCAGGAGCTCGTGGCAGTATTGATGCCACTTTTGATTTATGTTTGATACATATCCCTTTCTGTTTCTGTTCTTAAGTTGTTAAGTGACCTGACACAGAGCTCCCTGAAATCTCTGGGTTTCAGAGCAGGTCTGTGATGGGCTTAGTGTGTAGACCTAAGTATATTGATAAAGCATGAGATCTTCAGCCAAGCTGAAAATTTATCCCAAACTTCGAACTGCCTCAAATTTACTTCCACTGACAAAATACCCTTTAACATTATGCCCCATCTGAATTTTTCATGGGAACTTGTTAATTCTTCTTCGTAAACCCTGTAGCAATAGCAGGCTCACATTTTACGAGAACAATCAGTTGTACTTTTCATTTATAGATGACACCAATTTTTACAATAAAACTTTCATCACTACAGCTTCTTTAAAGGATTTAAAAAGACATAAGGGAAACAGAGTTGGAAATACTGATTTATTTGTTTCTTTAGGTAGTCAAATGCTGAATCACTACAAAATATTCACTGTGCTCTTCAACCTGCTGCCAAGGAGAGAGAGAAAGCAGGCTCCTTTCCCATGCTTGTCTGTGTCATCCTCTCATGGTGTCTGTTCCACCATCAGTACCATTTGTGCATTTGAGCATCGACAAGCTTGCAGGTGGAACTCTTGTGTAAACCAAAGGTGAGACAGATCCTGGCTCAGCAGAGTAGTCCAGGTTGTATTGATATCCTCCTGAGGTTACTTTGCTGAAGTAATTCAGCAAAGGTGTGCTGAAGACATTCAGGTAGCTAGGACTATTCACAGAGTCCAGTCTGTTCGCCAAGCACAGCCTCTCTGCCCACTGAATACTGATTTCTTTAAATTTGGTAGCTATCCGAGCCTCTACATTTTCATAGAATCATAAAATCATAGAACAGCCAGGGTTGGAAGGGACTTTAAAGATAATTTAGTTCCAACCTTCTTGCCATGGGCAGGGATACCTCCCACCAGATCAGCTTGCTCAGAGCCGCATTCAGCCTGGCCTTGGACACTTCCAGGGATGGGGCAGCCACAGCTGCTCTGGGCACCCTGTGCCAGGGCCTCAGCACCCTCACAGGCTAATATCTTCCTAATATCTAGTCTAAACTTACTCTCAGTTTGAATCTATTCCCCCTTGTCCTGTCACTACCTGCTCTTGTAAATAGTCTCTGTCCAATGCACATATTTTGTATATGCTCTATACAATATTTTATATGTATTCTAGATGACATTTTGTACACATCCTTTATGACCCATAACATTTGAGTTGCCAAAGCAAGTCCTGCAAAGGTCAGCATTTCTGTTTGTTCATTTAAATTTTTTTCCCCTAAACACACATGTGACAATGCATCATTCACTTTCTACTCCTTTACCCCAGAAGACCATGACAATTAGTGTTAAGTAAGATGTGGAGCAATATTAATAAGATTTAAATTATAATTACTGCCCACAGGACATAGATACAAGTTAATACACCTCCTTCCACATAACCGTAGGACACATTCTGTTTTCCAAATATCCTAAATGAAGCATCTCCTGAAGTCTCTGCTGCTCCCATATGTTGCTTTTAAATATCAGATGAGTTTTTCCAGTTGGTTTTAACATCTCATGCTGTGGCCAGCTGATGTAATTTGGCAGAGATCCATTATACCATCGGAAATATGTCAGTCTATACCAGCTGAGATTACAGCATAGTTCTAATTTTAAATATACTTAACATCTTTTTAATGCTTCCTCGAACAATGCTAGTAAAACCTGTTTTATCTCAGTTTGTGTCCTCAGTAAGCATATGTGCAACATCTTGGAAGAGATGAAAGAGAACAGGACCTGTCCCTGCTCAAACTTTAAGGCAAATATCCCTTACAAAGTCATGAGAGGAGAGACCAGGTTTCCATAAGACCAGCAGAATAAAAGAACATAATCTACCATTTTAAGTGGTTCTGAGAACAGCTAAATTCAAAGCATTGAAGAAAATCTTCTTGGTTTCAACTCTGGAGCTGCTTAAGTTATTCACTGTAAATATACAACCATACTGATTTAGCACTTTTGCTGTTCTTTATGATTTTGTTGAATGAGATGACCCTGATTTTCTGACTGCCCAAAGCACAGTTTTGCCTATTAAATAACTTTCAAATGCTCACCTTGGGCTGCATAAAGCTATTACTGACATGCTCACATAATTCTTCCCCTAGAAGTGTCAGTCTACTTATATAAAAAAGAAGTACAGATGCATTGTTCTCATGTAAAGCCCTGATATGGCAAGGCTTTGTACTTGCCTGGAGTTGCCACATGCTGTTGGTCCCTTGTGTGGTGTCTCATCCCCACAACCTGTCAGGGACTAAGGATGCTGTGGGATTGTGAGTGGGATGGAGCAGGTGTTCTCCCCCATCCTGGGTTCATTTCCCCCAGGTGTTTCGGGGATGGTTGCTGGTACCATGTGTGAGACCAAGCATCATGAGTAGGGGTCTCAACAAGGACTGCAAGCTGGCCTAAGGATGGGCTGGAATGGAGCTTTCTCAAAGGTATGCCAGCTCCAGCAGTGGCATTCCAGAACAGCAAAATCCACTTTCCCAGCTAAGCTCACCCCAGCACCGGGCAGTGCAGTGTAAACCCACAGTGGTTTATATCCTGACATACTATCAAGCTTGGCACTGCAGAGATTCCCCATTGCTGTGAGGGGGTGAAGGTAAAGCACGGATAAAGATGGGTGTTGTCAAAGTAGAGGGTGACTTACTTGACTAAATGTACCTTCTGGAAGTTCAGTCCTCATGGGAAGACTAGCATTTAGGTTGACAGCAATTCCTATTCCCAGGTGGTGTGGTCCCTTAGGTGAAGATGTAGGTGGTATAGGTCCTTTCAGCTGTGCCACAGAAGGGGGTTATCACAGCTGTTGTCTTCTCAGGGTCAATGCTGGATCCTTTCCTGAGGAAAAAGTGCCCCTTTTGGATGCTTTCAGAGCACTTCAGGAAACTGTGTCTGCCACAAAAACCTCGTTGTGCACTCAGGCATCACACCAGCCTTTCCTGCTCCCTTCCTCCTTCTCCCATCTCATGAGGCACCTGACATTTTGGGGCTTTCTCTGCCTTCAGAAGGGAAAATAAGGATTTTCCTTTTTTAAAGCATTTTTCTTAAGTCAGAAACCTTTAAATGTCTGTCTCATTCCTAATACGTCTAAAAGCCTGTTTGGGAACATTCAGATCAAATCTGGTTTTGTGAGAGTTAAGTGTGTGAGTGATACTCTCAGGCACATGGTGTGATTCTTGGGGATGGTGCTGTGCAGGGCTACGAGTTGGACTCGGTGATCCTTGTGGGTCCTTTCCAACTCAGCATATTCTGGGATTCTGTGATATCTGAAATCTGCTCAAGTGTGAGTGGGAAAGCAAGACGGATGCCATTTGGGAACCAGGAATTTCAACATGAGGACGTTATTGTGCTACTTTTATACAGCAACAAAATAAAGCTTAGAGGTCTCTTCCGTGAATAGCATTTTCAGTATGTTGGGGAAAATGTATTTTTACATATAGAAAGCAAAGCAAGCTCTGAGAGGCTGCCAGCTCCCTCCAGATGACATAAAAATGCCAGTACCTAGGAAGAATAAGCTAAAACCCCAGAGCTGTGAGAAATAGTAAAATGCAGGGCACAGACTAGAGTAGTAAAGCTCTTCTCCAAAGCAATTTGGGGATGTCTACATGCAAGGTCATGCTGCCTATAGCTGTCCTATTTAATGTCTGTCTTGCCAGAGATTACAACATAAAAAGATTTCGGTAAGTTTTGGGCTGATCGTCATGTCCGAAGGGTGTTTAAAAATGTCCCTTTTGACCTGAAGAAAGCACTGCTTGCCAAGGGAAGCTAAATGTCAATACAGACACAAAAGTGAGTGGTAGCAGTGGTATCCTTAACCCTCACCACCAATGAAACTTCCAGCAGTCCCTGCACAAATGCACCTCATCAAGGTCTGAGTTGAGTTCATGAGACATTTGAACTTTATGCTCTTGTGGTTTAAGACAGTTTGTTGTGTTGCAGCCCTGGGCAATGCTTCCACTCTACACCAGTTGGACACATCTCCCTGGCCATCAGTCTTCACAGTGTGTTGCACCCAGCAACTGGCAAATATCCAGTGGTTTTTCTGTTGCTTGCATTTCTCCTAATGGAACTCCTAAGTAACCTAATTGGCAATTCCAATTTTAATGAGCTCCTTATTATGGGGTTAATAACCTGCATTATTTTGTGTGGTTCTAGCCATTAGCAGCTTGATGTTAAGTAGTTTTAATTTGTTTTGATGCGCATCTGTTGACTTAGCGTCTGAAAAAGTAAATAGTTCAGTGCAGATCTGATCAGGAATGAATTTGGCATATGCCCCTGAGGACCTAAATGCAGGCAGCAACCCTCCCACTGTCTGCCCTCTTTCAATTCTCCTTATTAAGACTTTCTCAAGACCCAGCAGGGTGCATTTTTCCAATATGATGCTCCACAAAGTTGTGCTGCCACTGTGGTAATTGGTGGTGTGCTATCGTAACCCAGTGGGCTGCTTTCAAAGCATCTCCCTAGGTGTTCAGCACAAGGAATGAATTGGCACTGGCACCTTGGGAAAAAAAAAGAGGAAAGAAATCTGAAAAGGGACCTGAATGGGTGGGGGAGGAGGAGGAGGAGGAGCGGTTCCCAGGGATTTCACACATAACTTCTGTTGCTATGGCAATCGCTCTGTCTGTCTGTACTTGCTCAGAGCAACAGCTTCATCCGGAGCCACAAAGTCAGGCAATTTTGGTAGGGCCCTTTTGGAGCGCAGGGAACAAGCAATGGGGATGTTTACTCCAAAAAAAGGTGATGCGTGGGGGGGTGTGATAGGGAGAGAAGAAGAGTTTGCAAATATGCATTAGCCTGGTGCCGGTTCTCTCCAGGGTGTCGCCTGGGGCGCATTTGCGTACAGCACCCAGCACAGCCACCACCTGAGCTTCAGCTGGAGCTCCTAGGCAGAGCCACAGCACTGATAAAGCAAAGAGGTTTGGGTCAGGGAAGTGAGAACTCAGCAATCACAGCCTCCAGCGTGTGGAGGAACTACGAAACGTGTCTCCTACCTAAGTATCTCTTTTACATGCTCTGAAACAAGCAGGACGGGAAAAAGTGTTGAAGCACAGATATTGTCCTTGGTGAAACACCGTCTCACCCACAAATTGCTTCTAACACTAATAGCAGCATGGCACAGACAAGAATCTGTGGGAAGAGTGACTCACTGGAAATGACATTATTTATATAGCACCCTTTGGCACTGTATTATGGCACCTCTGCTTTCATGGCATCCGGTCCTAGAGGTCCTGCTGCACTCCAGACCTTGAGGATGTACTCGGTCTTCAAGCTCTGCCTAATTTTGGCCTTTCCAAACACAGTAGCTGGTCAAAGTGCTCCTTACAGCAGAATCCCAGGTGGCTCACTTCCACTGACCTCAAGACAGGCCACATTTCAGCTGTGGCTCGTGATGCTACGTGACCACAGAACAAGAGGGCTCCAGCATAAGTCTAACCTGCCTGAAAGTAATCTTGCTTCTACAGAAGGTGTTTTCACCAGGGCAGAATGGAAGAAAGACTCCATACCTTCCCACACCCTTTTCACTGTTTGATTTCAGGAAACTGCTCCCTCGTGATAAAAAGTTCCTGCAATAATGCACCCCGAGGTGTTGGGTTTTAAGCTTTTCCAGAGAACAAGACGTGTCCTGCTTTGAGAAGTACTCGCCAGGGTGCAGCTTGCCAAGTTCTGGGGTTCAGACTCAGAGAATTGATTTTTTTTACGTTTGGTTTTTTTTTTTTTCCTAAATTGAGCTGGATCAAGTCTTTATAAGAAAAGAGTATCTTGGCACGGCCTGGAGAGAAAACACAGATAATGCCAGTTGCGTGTTAGCTTTTCAACTGGCATTGAAATTTTGTTGTTTAGAGCTGGTATTAGAGAGATGTGATCTTCTCTCTGGTGCCAGAGAGGTAAATGTAACTGTCACTGCAATCATTTGGGTTAGGCAACACATATCTTAGTTTAAATCATGCTTCACCTGTGGACTTAGAGTATTGAAAGCATTTAAGATTTCAATCCACACTTCCTCTTTCAAGTCAAGGCTTCTTTCAGCTTCACCAAATACTTTTGAATGACTTTTTAAAGAAACTGAACCAAGTGGATACAATTTCCAGCATGCAGAGCGGTACAAACTCTACGCCCTGATCCTCACACCCCATGAGTCTTGCTCTGAGCATGGACTGCCTGCCATCCTTCCCTGAGCCCTCATGGCCACCAGCAATGGTCTGGAGAAGCATCTGCTCTGTTTCCCCCCATGTTCCAGATATATTTCCTGGCTTCATGTGCCCTGGAGTATGCTTTCATCAGGAAAAAAAGTGAGGTACCTTCCCGTGTCCTGGTTGCTGGTGGATGCAGCACCACAAGGAAAGGAGCCTCTGACTGGGGAAAACTAACAGAAAGCCCTCCTCCGGATAAATACCAGGCAATGTCCCCATTTTGTCAGGCCACAAAGCTTCCCTGGTTTCTGCTGGCTGGAGCCATGTGAATCTCCCTCACTTTCAGTAGGATGGGGTTTTTCCCAGCTGTTGAAATATTCCACTTAAATATACAGGCTCCTAACGGGGTTGCCTTTCCACTACAAAAGTGAGAAGTAGTAGGGCCTATCTGAAGTCAACTGCCTGCAATCATGTTTCTCTTTGAGAAAAATCTCACTTTTTCCAGAGGGCTCCCCTAGCCTGGAAGCCTGGAGATAAGGAGGGGAAGATAAAAGTTGTGCTGCAGGGCTGTTTGCATTGGAAGAGACAATAAAGCTGATGATAGTAAATGCTGAGTGTATGAGACTGAATGGATGGAAAATTACTGAGATATTATATGCTGCTTTATCCTGGGAACTCAAGCAAATGTGATTTCTAGCCCAGCGTGATGTGATACTGGCTGAGCTGCATCCTAAGATACACAGGAGAAGCCCTGGCCTCTCCTGCCTGCCAGCCCCCTGCTCTTCTCAGGGTTCTTCTCCAAGAGCCTCAGGGCACGGACAGAATTGGGACTGGCAAATCTACCAGGAACCACCAGGCTGTCAGAAATTGTGTCCTACCCGTGCCACCCCTGGGAAAATCATGCATCCCTGTTCCTTACTTTCCTTTGATTTTTATCTATGTCCCTTTGGGGTTCTGAGCCTTCGTCTGCCTGTCAGTCACTCCATGTTAATTTATTTTTTTTTTCAAGGCCAGCAGCACTTCCCTTCCCACAGCCGTGTTGTGTAGATAAATAGGAGATGCCTGAGGGTGTACACTCCAAGCTTTTCTGGCAGCGTAAACCTGAGGCCAGCACTGGGAGTTGGCCGCTGGGACAGCAGAACAAGAGGCTGTACTGCTCTTAAAACAACATCCAAACCAACAAACAAATGAGTGAGACACTTCCCTACCATCTGAAGCCTTCCTAACCTTTTCCCAGTGCTCACAGCTGCCAGAAAAATCTTCATGGAGCACTGACCAACTGAATGGAGGTACAGGGAGACTTTCTGTCCTCCAGTCTGAGGGCTGCTGTGCTGCACTAGAAACCTCTGTGACAGTAGGATGAATTCTTAAATGCAAGATCCACAAAAATGGGAGGCTACTGATGTACCTGACCTGGAATTAGGGTGGAGCCTTCATCATTGTTTTATATTTTTCCCTTCCTTCTCTTCTTCCCCCCCTCCATTTCAGTGAGGGGCTGAAGGGCAGGGCTGGGACCAGGCTGCATGTGGGGAAGCACACAAAGCCCAAAGGATGCACCTGGGTCTCTTCCAGGGAACTGAGTGCAGCCTGTGGGTCACCTGTACCCAACAGCCAGGTCTGCTCCCTGTTAGCCCCCGTGCAGGGCTCAGCCTCATGTATCCAGATCCAAAATGAAGGAATGGTCTGTGACAAGCTCAACAGCAACCTCCACCCTTCTCCTTTCCAAAATTGCTGCAGAAACACGATGGACACTGCAGGGATTACAGCTTTGGTTTGTTTTACACCAAAAAAGTGTTCCCAAAGGAGAGCCCTTGAAACATTAGGAGAATGAGAAGGGAAGAAATAAATATATGGGCTACATTCCTCTTAGATATAAAGTTACTGGGACCACCAGGAAATAACTTGCCCCATTGCCTTCTAAACTGAATCAAACTTTTTTTTTTTCCCCCCCCAGAAAGGAACATCATTTCTAGAGGTGGGTGCAGAGTTTTTCAGATGTGAACTTCAGAGCTTTGGATGGAGGTCCTAGTTTACCCTCTGGAATCTGAGAAAACAGCCCCTGTTTCCAGGATGGACTGGAAAATGGAGACAACTCAGCCTGCCCCAGCAGGAATGCCAATCCTCTCGGTGCTTTGGTTGATGGTGCAGAGTCTTCCTGCCCAACATGCTATTTCCTCACAAGCTTAGAACCTGACTTTAAAAAGGACAAAAATTATACAGATGTGCATTCCAGGCATCATTCCCACAAGAAATGAGAGTGGCCAAATTAATCTGGATTTACACCAGCGCTGTAGGTCAGCCCAGATGAGAATTGAGCTCAGTGTCCATCCAGGAGCCCAGCCCCACTGTTCCAGTGTCGCTGCTTCTTTTGGACCAGCTTGGTATGCATGGGATGGGGAAGGGTCCTGGATAGACCACATGCCCTGGATAGAGTCTCCTCTGCAGGAGCTGCTGCCTCAGTTTCCCCATTCCCAGGTGGTCTGGAAGGAGGCTTTAGATGGGCTTGGTTAGTCCTCAGTCCATGGGGAGGAGGGTACCCTCTATTTTCACATTTCACACATAACTGGAAGACTGGGAAAAGGTTTCAAAGCCTCAGTTAGTATGCAAGGGGCAGCACTTCTACTCCCGGATCTCACACCACAGTTTCATGACCCATGTGAGGGTGTTTCTCATTACAGGCTGCCCTGAGTATTGACCCTGCAAACTGAAGATTATATATATATGTATGTGTGTGTGTCTGTATATATATATACACACATCTTACAGAGATTACTGGGTCAGAGCCTTCGCTGGCATAAACACGTGCAGGTCCAATAGGGCCAGATGGTGTATGCCAGAAAACAAGGCTCTGTGTGACTGCAAAAAAATCTCACTGGGATGGAATTGTCTGTGACATTTTGCTGCTTGTCACATTGCGAAACTGAGCAAATAACTCGCCCTAAATCATCCAGGCAATGGATGCAGCCACATCACTGCTCAGAAAGCCAGCATGGGGATGATAAATGTTCTTCTCCTGAGCCCCAAATCTGTGCCAGGGCATGCTGGCCATGCATGATTCCCCATCCTGTCTCTCCTGTTCACCAGGGAAGGACTCCCTCCACAAGGCTGGAGAGGAGATGAGCTCTGCCTTGGGGTTCACGTCCCCCCTTGTCTGGACACGGCCAAATTACCCAGGAGCAATGTCCAGCACTCACAAATTAATTTCCCATGACTCACGATGTAATAATTCCTGCTGTAATTCGTGGTATGACTCCCAGTGCTGTGCTTCTAGGATTCACCACCTGAAATCTGAGGAGAACTGTGAGGGCTTGATTGGATGTGTGGATTACAGGGCGTCTCCCAGCGATCTCTTGTCTGGAGAGCAGAAAGTACCCACTTCTCAGCTACAAATGTTCCAGCCCAGAGGTGCGGTAGATTTCCTGTTTGCAGAGATCCCAGATGTTTGCTTTAAAATTCACTCCAGCCCGAACGTTCAGGCTGGTGAACTTGCTCGCTGGACTGTTTCCAGAAAATGCCTGCAAAAATGGGGCTGGGACAAGAGTGACAGGAGATGGTTTATTAGTTCGTCCTGCGTGAGTCAAATGCACACAGACACTGTCTGGGATTTGACCAGCCATGATTGGAAAACTTGTAGGAATCGAGTAATGGAGATGGTAGAGGAAATCCTGTCGCTCATTGTTTTAGCCTTACTGATGTCACTTTTATGTCCCTTTTATCTCTTGTCTCATCCAAGGCTTCCAGAGAGAAAGTTGTGACTGACAGTTTTGGTCAGACAACCAGACATGACGTGCAAGAGGTCAATTCATCCTCTGTTTGTCAGAGAGGAAGAGATTTATTTGCTGTAGGTACATCCGGCTTTGACTTCTTTGCGATGCTCTTTGTTTATGCAAACCAGTCGGCCGGGGGCACGGAGGTCAAGATCTACATCCCAAGTAGGAAATCGGTGCTCAGAAATAGCAGCCCTGGGAGTTCATGAGATGAAGGTCCCTCCAGGCTCCCTTTCCAATGTGCCCCTGTGGAAGGAAAAACAAAAGCCCTGTCTTTCTACAGGAGGGCGTATTTACAGCTTTAAATTGCAAAGCCAAGCTTTATCAAAATGCAACAAAATGATTTCAAGGCAGATACACAGAGGAGGTGATTGAGAACTATTAGCTACCCACATTTTTCAAATGAAAATTCCAAGCACTTTAGAACATGTTGTGTTTTGATAAATTTTGCCATACCAGCCCCTTTTGCAAAAACATTTGGGGATTGAGACAATGAGTCCCTATTTGCCATTTAAACACAGAATAAAGGTCAGATTTGTGCCCTAAAGAACACAGACTCTTAATAAGCCTAATCAGGTGTCTTTCTTCCCTTGAGCTGCAGTTATGTGGTAACCATCAGAGGGTTTTATGAGCTGAAGGCTATCTCCACATGACATAAGACCTTTCTTTCTTTACAAGTTACTTTTACTACTTGTTTGCAGCCATGGCTTCTTTCTTGTTTTCTTAACCCACTGCTGTTAAAAATTGAAAGTGGTTCAAGTCTCAGGTGAAGTAACTCCCTCCACTGATCCTATTAATGACAGACCTCTGTACTTGACTTGCACAGTTCATGAAGTTGGTTTCCTTGTGCTGCCATCTACAGAGGAAGCAAGAGGCACTGCCTGGGGATTATTAACAGCCAGTTAATTGCAAATCCTCCTCTTTAAATCTTCATGATCTGTGCCTTCTCCAGCTCCGACAAGCACTGATGGCAACTGGGACTGCTGGTTTTCTCTTCCAAGACTGTCCTTGAAGTCATCACCATAAGACCATCTTATGGAGATTCAAGTCTCCAAACCTCAGATCAGACATCAAGAGCCAGACCTCAGCACTAAGAGTTTCTGGACCATTCAGCAAGCAATCTCTTCCTGCCTCATTCTCACGTCATGCTTTGATTCTTCATTCTTGTCTCCACAGGACTTCTCTCCTTCAACCGTGTGAGGCTCTGAAATACTCCTGTGTCATCAATCCCCCTGTGTGGGGACATTTTTCAGTGTGGTACAAAGGAACTGGAGCCTCTGCCACTGAGCTGCTGCATGATCTTAGTCACCTTGCTTCATCTTGGTGGCTCTCTGCACAGAATAGAGCTGTGATATCCTCCTGTAGAGGAGGAAAATGTTGCCTGGGGTCATCCTAAATCTTTTTATTGATTTCAATGAGTTCAGGGCTGGGTGTCCAGAGCTGAGTATTGTTCATGCCAGGGCCCAAGAAGTGAACGATAATTTCCTTGAGACAATGAGGTTGACATTTACTTCTGGTGGTTCAGACACTGCAAAAAAATGTCCTTTAACAAGTCCTGATCATACTTTAACTGTGTCTGGAACCTCAAGGTGCTGTGTGGACCTTCTTTTTCTACAGAAGTAAAGACAGTAGATGGGGAGTGTACTGATTTATAATGTGCTGATAGCCTTACAAATCTGATCTAGCCTGAACACTCTGAGGGTCCTGTGGCTCTGAGGGTGGCTCCCTTTAGGTTTCTGCATGTGGTGCACAGAGCAACTGCAGCCGAAAAATCTGGATGTAGAGTGTGTGGACCTGCCTGAAGAGGGGATTGCAGAACAACGAGGTCTGGGATGGGGCTGATGCTGGGTGTTCCCCCATGGCAGTGAGAAAGAAGCACTGCAGCGTGGTTGTCTTCTCCTTCCTATTGTGTTTGCTCGCTGGATGGCAGCAAGCAGGAGGGAGCAAGGCCTGGTGCAAGGTTACAGGTCCAGTGTGCAGACCAGTCTCAGGGCACACAGCAAAGACATTTGCAGACACAGAAAAACCAGGCTCCTGGGAGGCTGCAGCAAGCACAGCCTGGGATTTCTCCAGCCCTGCAGGAAAAAACCATCCTTGGAAACGTCCAAAAAATGTCTAGACATGGTGCTTAGAGACAGGGTTTAGTGGTGGGCTTGGCAGTCCTGGGGTAATGGTTGGACTCAATGATCTCAGAGGTCTTTTCCAGGCTTATTGACTCTATGATTCCATGAAATAGTGGGGTCAGCAAGTGCCAGCCCTTCTTGGGGTCTGCTTGTGTCTGCAGGGCATCCAGGCACTGCAGGGGCCAGGGAAACATGCCGCTCCTGCAGATTTGCTTGGACTCAATGACTCCCGTGCCGGAGACTCCCGTGCCCCTTCATGACTCTCTGCTGTGCAAGGCAGCAGCCAGCTCCCTCCTGCAGCGTGGCCTCCCCGGAGCCAAGGAGGGTAGGGGTGAGCTCCGGCTCCCGGAGCCGCGTTGGGAAACGCGCCGGCACACGCGGAGCAGCGCTGCCGGGCCAGCTGCGGCTCCCGGGACCTGCGGTGAGGCGCAGCTTTCACTCAGCTAATGGCTGAGCTGAGCTTGCCAAAGCAGGTAAAGATATAACCTGCAGCTCCCAGAGCGTGTTTGTGCAGCTCTCGGGCCGCGTCCCGGCGAGGCAGGAGGGCACCAGGCAATAACTCGCATACCTGCGCTGGATTGTGTAAAACGCGGCTCGGAGCACCCTCCTGCCGTGTTGCTGCTTGTGCGCTGCGTTTATTGCTCCCTGCCCCAGCAGTGTGTGCGCTGGTATTTTCAGGGTGGGGTTCATCACAGGTTTCCATGATTTATTTCCCTTCTCTTTGCTGAGGTTTCTGAAGCTTCTGAAGAGGCTTTTGAGGCTGTTAGAGGGAATCGTATTTTTGTGCCTCTGCCTGTTTTCTTAGAGGAGGCTGTGTCCGGTGTGTCTTTGGCTTCAGGGTCACTCTGTCGTACCCACAAGGAAGAAAACTGCAGATAGGAAGGGTTTTTATGCTGCTGAGGCAAGGTCTGGGTGCTCTGTACTTGATCAGAAACCACCCTTCAATAGGATAGAAATTATTCTTATTCCCAAAGACTGACACCCAGAACTCTTCATCAGCCTGCACTGACCAAGCACTCACGGGCACCGCACAGCTATTGCTGAAAGCCTTGCTTGCACCATCCAGAGAGACTGCTGGCCTCTTCTGTGGGACCCAAATCCACTGCAGAGGAGAGCCTAATGAGCAACAACAGCCAGCCCGATTCCTCAGTCTCAATTCCCAGGGTGCTTGCTCCACCTACACATCCCACACAGTGCCTTAATTCCCCTGTGCCACCTCCACCTCCCAGGCTGATGGGGAGGCACCGAGGCAGTCAGTGAGTCAGCTGCAGGCAGTCGGTGCTGCCCGTGGGTGCCTTGCAAGAGGCTGGGGGAACAGGCAAGCCCTCCTCCTTCCCTGCAGAGGACTCCCAGCTTTATTTAAAAAGGCATGATTGATGTTAATATCATGCGCAGCTACCCGGAGGCTGCAAAAACCTGAAGGAAAAGATGCCGTGAGCCGAAGGGGAGCCGTCTGCAGTGGAGGGAGCATCGCGTTGAGCTACTGCCCTCTGCTGCTGGGCGGCCCCGGGCAAGGAGGTGGTCGGATGGATGCATCCATTTCCAGCAAAACTTCTCGCTGGAGGCTCCCAGAGGCTGCAGCGCCAAAGCCGACGGAGCCTTCCACCCTGCCTTGCCTTAGGACTGGGAAGCTTCTCCCAGGTTTTTATTCAGGATCAAAGCAAACTGATTTGTTCAGCTTGTCCTGAGCACTCGCTGTCAACCTGGGCAGCCTACGAGGAAGTAACTGTCATTTACCGAGATAAAAGGTTGCAATTTAATCACTAATTATCTCTTATCGAGCTTTGCTGGCCGGACACGAGCCAAAATGAACACAGGGCTGCCAAGAGGTGCTGCACTGGTGCCCAGGAGGAGGGAGCCTCTGGGCACAGAGTCCTCAGAGCTTCTTGTCATGTGCCTGGTGCCCCTGCACACCGCACACCATCCCTGACAGTCACGTATTAATGAAACACCGCTTTCTAAACAGATCTTTGATCTGTTCTGCTGCTCTGAGCAGTGTCTGAAGGCTGCCTAAAAGCCAGGAGCAGGGGGGGAGTTGGCAGGGGTAATAGCAGAAGGAATTAAGTGCTCAATGAGCACCCAAGCCAGGCAGAGGACTTCCTGCTGGGATGTCTCCAGGCCAAACTACGGAGGAATGGCTAGGGACAGAGGACACAGGGATCCCATTTAGGATATAACTGCAGGGTCTAAGCAGCAGTATTAAAAACAAAAGTCTGTGAGGCACCTGAAGCACAACCTGGCTCCTAATTTGGCTCCTGATGATGGCAGGAAGCAGCAGCTGCTGGATCTGGATGCAGCTTATCCCCAATTCCAGCTGAGCTGATTGGCACGCAGGAAGCAATGTCATGAAGTAGGTGGCAAATAGATGACACTTCCCTGCTGTCACAGCTTGTCCTGTTGCTGCCCATAGCAAGAGGTGTGATGACACTTTATACCCCTCCCTCCCTCCCTCCCTGAGTGAGTGAGTAAACAACGTAGGCCATGAGAGCAGCTCAAGAAAATAAAGTTAGCAAAGTCTGTCCTATTTGTCAATGTGTGTTCAGAGAAATGGTCTCTGCTCTGCCCTGGGCCAAACCCCACATCCACCTCTACAGATTTTAGATAAAGTTTACAACCCTAGGCTCAGCTTTTCCTCTCTTTCTTGAAAGAAATGAGGATTTTAAAAGCCATCTGGAAAAATATGTCATCTTCTATGACAATAACCCGTTGAATCAGCAAATTGTTTTTGTAGAATATTAGAGTTTAGTTGAAAGGGCCTACAGAGATCATATAATCGAACTGCATGTAAATTGCTAAAATTAGACAAAAAATGTAATGGGGGATGGTTCTTTAGCAATAGTGGGTGAAATGTCTGTCACTTCATGTTGAGCAGAGTGTACGACTACAATCAGCACCCAAAACAAAGATCACAGACTATATCCCTGATGCTGCTGTTCTTTTCACTCCAGAAACATTATGCCCTAGATATACCATAATATTTTTTCAGCAAATTAGCAAAGAAAGTCTGGTTTAGTTAGCATATGAAATGCATTCTGCACAGTGCTACTGTCAAAATTGTAACTGCATAATGAAATATAATTTGGGATTTAAAAATGGCATTTTAATATGCTCTACTCAGGGAGCTGAATTTGATATGTCATGCTGGCTTACTGGTAATTTACATTTCCCATTGGGCAAACTAAGAGACAAGTAGTCATGCTTTCCAGAAAGGTGTCAAGTCATACTCTGTCAAAAATATGCTTGTCTAGGCCGTACAGAAAAAAAAAATGTTAAATTTTGCAATGCATGTCTTAATTCAGAGGAGATAACTGGAGTCACATGCCTTAGAACAAAATTACCATAGTCAGGTGATCACTAGAGGAGGCAGGCACTGTCACACCAAACCGGCAAAAAGCAGGAATTATGTGCAAACCTTGCTCTGCTCTGCTGCTCAGGGTGCCTCAGTTTGGGATCAGGCTTGGCCAGGGGCTGGTGTGGGAGCAGTAATTACTGGAGTTGCTCAGGATGCAAAGCCTTTGGAGCTACTGTTCTTAGTGGATAGCTTTAACCAGACTTCCCTTTCTGCTAAAAGCTGGGGAAATGGTTTCTCAGATGTGTGACTGAAAACCAGAGTGTCTGTTGACTGTCACACAGAGGAACAGGCCAGTTACGTTGGAGTAGCTGCCAGAATAGACCAAGAGAGCTGAGCTTATGACTAAACACCTATTTCCATGAATATAGCCTGGTTTCTGAATCAGGACCTCACTGTTTTAGAAAACACATGCTGTGCACAGCAGCAGACATGCAACGGAGCCCAGCCACTGCCACCTCCATCCACCGTACAGAATTGCAGGGACAGGGGTCTGTCCCTGGATGGTAGGAATCTCTTAACTAGGGCTGCTCTGGACTCAAAAGTGCCCCTTCACCTCCTGCAGTGACCCCAAACCGTGCCTGAGCCCCACTTCTGCTGCAAAACAGACACTCAGGAAGGTCAAGGTGAAGTCAGGATTCCTCCACCTCAGCAGCAAATGCAGCACCCTAGGCACGGGGAGATGCCCCTCCCTGCAGCAACAGCCGCCTTCACTGATGGCATTTCCAACACCAAAATCCACTCACAGCACTTCATTCTGATTGCTCCATGGCCAATTAGTGACCTTCCTAACAGGATGTCATGTCGCTTTATCTTTATTTGCACAATGCTCCAGACTCCAGAGCACTGGCCAGGCAGCCCTGCAATGCCAGATGCTGACCTAAAGGAACCTTTATCATCTGCTCCTGCAGTTTCTGAGTGCTTCACAGGGAATCCTCTGACCTCTCTCAATGGACTTGGAGCCTGGACTGACAAGTAACCCTTCCACACTTCCAATTTTTTTGTTCTGCCTCATTTCTGTTTTATTTTTGGCAAGGGATAAGAAAAGCCTGGTCCCTTCTACAGATCTGTGTCAGGCCAGGCTCATCCTGAGGGTCCGAGTGGAAGCATTTCCCAGGCTCTGGGACCACCCTTCAGGAGCCACAGTGGCAGAGGAGATTTCTGTCAAGGGAAAGGAGTTTTGAAATTCCACCAGAGTGTCTTTCCTGGGAAAAGGGAATCCCTGAACCACCACAGCTCCTGCATTCCTGTTTTGCAGTATTCCCACCTAGAATGCTGGATCTCAATGCTTGCACTGGGCTGGGTTGGAGCCGGGGATGGTGAAGGTGTAGGAGGCACAAGTAATGCAGTGGTGGCTCCCACCATCCACCATAAAGATCGTGGCTGGCAAGTGGGGCTTCTCCATGGACAGCCCGTGTGACCCAGTGCTGCACGGCCATCAGACCAGCAGACCTGCCCCAGGAGCAGCCCACCTGGCCCCTGACTTAGCCCAGCCACAGCAGACACTTCCAATGGCTCAGGCAATAGAAGACAACCCCCCTTTTGCAATAAGCAGTGTGTTAGCAGGCACTCATTACCCTGATTGGTTTAGCACTGCTCTTTGGCTGATGCACAAAAGCCTCAGCCACACAAAGGCGCCAGTGTCACTCTAGCTGCAGCTGAAACGTTATACAAGGCTAATGCAGGTAGAGGAGAGCATGGATGCCCTTGGAGGCTGGACTGTCACCAGGGGGTCTGCCAATGCTGCAGCTTCACTTCAGCATCGTGAAGGATTTAGGATCACGTTTTTGGGCCCAGAGCCCCCACAAGCTGGAGTGTCTGCTGCAGGGTGGCCCACAAGGCTGGGGTGGGTTACGAGCACTGGGCAATGGCACAAACACGGAGTGTGTGATGAAATGTGTTTGTGCACACTCGTTGAACAGGCACCAGTGGGCATAGACTCAGAACTGAGGCCAAAATGGAGGGGAGACTCTTGTAACAGGTGACTCCTGGCCACCTATTTCCACCCTGCTGTAGGGCACAGAGACTGCAACAGCCATCACCAGCTCTGTCAGCACCTGGATCAGCTGGGATACCCCGGTGTACCATGTCCAACAGAGCCTTTCCTTATCTTCCCTGTTCCCACTGGCTGTCGCTTTTCAAGTCTAACTTAAGTGACCTTTTGTTGAACTTCATTTACTCCAACTGGACCAGAAACATTGTGTGTAGGTGCAGGAAACATAGAGATGCCGTTCAAATTATGTTCTTTAATTCTGTTAGAGAAAGGGAAATCCTGTCTGGGGATTAGATGGGTCACAACCGTGGAGGTGAGGCTTTCTAATACTGCCTCAAGCAGTGTAATTTCAGGAAAGCTAAGCCTGGCCCTGAGTTGTTGTCCAGAGGTGGGAGAAGCAGAGAAGCAGCTTGGATGCAGCCTGTGTTCCCCTGCCAGGTTCCCTGCAGAGGGTGAGGCTCACTGTTCCTGTGCAGTTTTCCTGCGTACCAGCTTGGAGCCAATGCATTCTTGCTCAGTGGAAGGATTTCTTCTTGAGCTTCTGTCTGTGTCCAGGCTGCAGTTCCTGGAACCTGACAGCAAATTATGAAACAACTGCATATAAAACCTCTGGGAAGAGGAGAGGAAATGAATTGTCAAAAAATATGTGTGAGAAAAGGAAGTAATTTTTCTTAGAAAATGGGGTATGTTGTCCCTCTGCAAGCCCAAATGCACCTTTTCCAGTTAAGACACTTTAATAGCAATGGGGAATTGTCCTATCCCATCTGCAGAGCAGCACCTTTGGACTTCTCCTTTGTTAATGGAACTGAGATTTCCCAGCCCCCAGTGATGACTGGAGTATGTGGCCTGAGGAAAAATTCTTTATTCATGTGAAGACAGCCCATCAGGTTCATTAAACTGAAGATTACATTGGCTGATGACAGAAAGAAATTAAATAAGGTTTGTCTCTTTACTTCCTTATTTTTAATTGAATAATAGACAATTAATTTGATTGAAGCTAGTCACATTAAACAGTTTCCTGGATGTCATATTGAGAAATGTCTCATCGTGCAGGTTGCCCTGTCCCTTCTTTGGCAGTGATTCTGTGGCAGTAATTTTGAGATGCCCACTAAGGTGTTGCTCCAAGATTGCCATGTCTTTACTTTTTTGGAGGAAGTGGTGGAAGGTAGGTTTATTATCTTTATTCCACGCCTAAACCAGACCTATCCATGGTGGAAAAGCAAGTTAGTGTGAAAGTGAGACAGCTCTGGTCCCAAGTAGGAGGGAACAGGGCACAAGACCCAGGCTGCTCAGATGGAGAAGGTCCAGGATGAACATTGGCTGGACAGACACCACTCTCCTGTCCTTGTGCTTGTGCCCATGTTTGTCTGGGAAGTTTGCCTGGGCACATGAAAGACTTCTTGGAGGAAAACAGGCTGAGCACCTTCCAGTCCACATCTGCAGAGCCCACAGGGGAGGGAAGATCCTCAAGGAAGGCTGTCTGATGAGTTATGGACGGGCAAGCCACTTCCTCGCCTCAGCGCCTCTGGCAGTACCCGTGCCGATGCCCAGGCTGATCAAACCTGGTGTGGAAAGGAAGCAGGAGCTCAGTGGAGAAGGAGAGTGGTGAGGCAGCTGCCCCTCCACCAGGCTCCCTCCCGGCTGCAGAATGTGGAATACTGTTTTGCTCCGAGCACGCATAGTTTGTGTGGGTGTAGATTTACATTTCGTTAAGAAAAATGAAATAAGGGGGCTCGTTTCAACTAGCCTGCAGTTTTATTATTTGCAAGGGCCCTTGCCTTCTTGTGATGCTTTACGTAACAGCCTTACACATCTGCAAAGTATGTAAAGCATTTCCACTGTCGGGAAAAAGAAAAAAAGGGGACAATATTTCTGAAAGGTACTGTCTCTCCTGGGAGGACTCAACAAGGCATTTTTAGCTCCCAGCAGGCAAGGAAACAGCAAGGAGCATGGGTCTATTTTCTGGGGCCAACTTTCCCTAGGTGTATGGTATGGGTGTCAGGGATGACATTATGTCCAGGGAGGACCACATGTTCAAGAACATAGCTGATAACAGGTTGAGTTCATAAAAAAATTGCTAAATGAGATGGGGTGAGTGGGAATAAAGGCAGTAGGAAAGTGGGACATGCATCCTGACCTCAGGGGGAAACAATGGTGCAAGGAAGAACATGAAATTAAGAAATGGGTAGAGCTCAGGGAGCAGGAGAGGTGCTGCCACGAGCAGTCTCTGAGTGGCTGCAGAACTACAGAGAGCTGAACTGAGGGCTACATTTTTGTCTGACATCACTTAGAAGACGTGAACAAGCACACTCCTTTAATGCTTTTTATTACCCTATCTGATAGGGCAATGTATCTACATGTAAGGCTGTGGGGAAAAAAAAAAAGCAAAAATGTTACGAATGCCTCCAAGGAGGGTTGGAATGAATGAAAAATGTCTGAAGCTGTTCAATTGCAAAGTCTAGTGAATCAGCCCATCGACTTTTCTTTGACTTCTGAGTCTGGGTGGACCCAAACCGCAAAGAAAAGAGGAAACAAAGGTAGAGTAGACATCGAGAAACATCTTTCTGAAACTTGGCATTAAAATGTAAGAGCTCCCAATCGCTGCTCAGCCCACGCATTGCGGAGCAATTGGAAAGGACTGGAAAATCACTGCATGGTGCCCTGAGATGCAGAGGGTGTTTTGCTTGTTTCTTTTCCCCAGGAGCTTCTCAAGAGTTGTATGACTTCTGAGAAATTGTCACCAAGTTCCTCTTTCACTGCAGTCTCCCTTTAAACTGAAAAAACTACAGGAAATGTGAATGTTCAGTTCTGTAGCTCTGCTTCTGCTTTGCACTTAGTTATCCTCATTTGGAGGTATGGCACCAGTTCTAACAGGGGATCATCTACATGTTTATAGTCAGGAAGAAGTCTCAGACTAGGAGACTCCTTCAAAATAGGAACTTCAAACTTTGGTAGACAGAGTTCCTAAGTTTCCATCTTTTGGACGTAATGTCTCAGGTAGTTCCTATAATCAGGTACTTCAACCCCTGACAGAAGATCTCCAGCCCAAAAACCATGTGGTCAGTCTTGGTTCATCTGTTCTCAGCACCACAAGACTATCCCACTCTCTTCTGCCGGTTCCCATTCTAAAATCACACTGTAAATGCTAAAATCCCCAGCATTTCTCATGCCCCGCATCATCTGCGCCCACAGCCCCGCACGGAGCTCAGCCTACAAGAGTCAGGTAGATGGATATGAAGTCATAGAGTAGCTTAGGCGTATTCATGCCTTCAAAAAGGTTGGATCAAGTGTTGTCCTAGACCCTTTACAAGTCAGCAGGAAGGCAAGAACAGTCTGTAGGTGCACTGTTTGGTAAGGGCCCTCTGCCCTGACTCTGCTCCTGTCCCACAAGCCTGGTGATCACCAGGCAGCACAGGGGCAAAGGACCCCTGCTCCAGGAGACAGCCCCCAGCCTCTGAAAGCCTTGCTGGGGTGACTGTAAGCCTGGCAGATGTGGTGCAAGTAGAAAAGTTATTTCCCCTGTTCCCTGCCAGTGCTGTAGCCTTCTGAGGAAAAACGTTGCATTTTCCAGCAAATGAAAAGGATGATTCTTCCTCTGTGGATTTCTTTAGATTTCCAATATAAACTGTGTGTTGAAACACCCTGCACTGCTGCCCCCCATGATGGGACATTGCTCTCTGCCTTTCTTTGCCTGAACATCTCCTTGGCTTGGGAACCATTTACCAGGAACCTTTCCTTCTCTTAGCTGTGCTTGATTCTTTCTCCTGTTTTATCCTCTCCACTTTCCTTCTGAAACCTTTACCACTCAGTAGGAATCTTTGCATTATCAATCCATCTCTGTTCTTTTTACTGCTCCCCATCTTCCTTGTTCCTTATCACTCTTCATTACTTACTCATGTTTTTATACTCTGTAGGAGTCAGAGATCACCACCAGAAACATGCCCAGACACAGGAACAGTCCATCATCTGAGGTCCTTATAATTGAAATGGTCAAGACAGATGGAGAGATGGAGCAGAAGGACTGGCCACTGTGCTTACACCCCTCAACTGGACCACACAAGATTCCTCCTTGTCCTTGACTGTGATTTCTCCTCAGAAATGACCATGACCACATGACCAACAGCTCTTGCTCCTGGCCAGGAGCTCTGTCAGGTTCCTCTGCATGGGAGCTCCATCACAGAATGAGTGTGGTGCAACTTATTTACCTTTCAAAAATGACTTGCAGGGCACAGTTTTTAACGTTTGACCCCTGTGTCACACAGCCTTGCCCCATTGTGCACACATTCTGTTCTTTTGCCAAGAAAACGGCAATTTTTCTTCACTGAAGGGATAAAAGCAAAAATTTGCTCCCAGAGACAAAGGTGAACTTTTTTTGTCCTTTTTTTTGCCCCTTTTTGTAATGCTGGCACCAAGCCAATTCACTGTGTTTTACTTTCTTTCCTCTGTATGTGTGAATTTTTATATATTTTTTTTTTTTGCACAGCTCCGGAGGAAAAGGATTTCTCAGCCTTAACATCCTGCCTGCTTCTGCATACTTTTGAATGCTCTTTATTAAAAGCCAGCTATTTATACACAGGAACAAAGTACATTCCACTAACCCCTCGTGGCATAACTCCACATGCTGACTGCTAAGCCCTGGAAAGGTGTATTGAATGTACGACAGAGAGCTTTTTATAGGGATTGAATACCCACTGTACATCAGCTCAGGAGTACCCTTTCAAAATTCTCTTTGCTATCATGTCTCTGGAAATATGAAAGGCAGACCTTTCAACAACCTCATTCCCTCTGACTCTAATCTTGATTGTGTTGAGAGGGATAGGTGCCAGATAAGTGTATTGGTGGAAACAAAGATAAGGAGGCTGTGCATACCATAAGCAGTTGTACTGCTTGAATTATGGCCTTGGACAGATGCAGTGACAAGAACAGGACAGCACTAATGGGTGAGTGGTTCATTTACCTGCCTGGTATCTTTCAAAGACATCAAATTGCGCTTCATCACTGGAAAATTCCTCAGGACATAAAATGAGTCAAGAACAAGTGTGTTATCTCAAAATCACCCCTCTGACAATGCAACACAGTGGGCATCTCACAAGGAGAGGTTAATCTAAGTGATGCCTCTGTGCAGCTCACAAAAGGGACTGGGGCTGAAAACAAGATGTCAAAGCAGCCTTTCAGATGAAAAATAGAAGGATCCTTCAGAGAGGATTTGGTTGTTTTGGGTCTGTCTACTGTTGGAATACCTTTAAGACAAAAGGCTGGTGCCCAAGGTGCAATTCAACATTTTTGCTTTGATTGTCACCTTTTTTACATTCCCATCAAAGGATACATGATGCCCCCTCCAGTTCACAGCTGGTACATTGGTTTCAAAAACCACTGAACTGCACTTTTAATCTTGGTGGAAGCTTCTTTCACCTGCCTGCCCCAAAAGTGCTTTACTATATGCACAGCTGTGGCTGCAGTTCTATCTGGCATTCACCCACCTGAGTGTTTTCTCTGAGACTTCAGGGAGAAAAAAGCTGCCCACACAATTGTGTCTCCACAGAGCATCAAGGCCCTGGTCTCCAGGAGGGGATTCTGGTGAGACCACATCATGGTTTTCACTGTCATGAGGAACAGAGCAGGTACAGCAATGTCATTTGAAGTCCCAGACTCTGAGGACAGAGGATGTGATGCCATCCCACCTCATTTGTAGAGACTCTGATCAATGCCTTGCCCAGCTTTTGTAGTTCCTCCTCGTACTGTGCTGGCACAGACTGTTTCAGAAAGCCTTGGCAAAAGAGAGCAGGAGAAGTAGCCCTTCTTAACCCAGTTTACTTGACAGTTTCCATAACAACTTGACACAGCTATTTATAACACAGGAGAATATAATTTTCATCTCATCATTTTTAGAACCTTTGTTGCCATATCAACCTCAGTGCCACGTAGCGGAGCACAGCCCCATTCAGTTCTCCCATTTGCTCAGAAAGAAACTTTCAATGAATTGAGATTCAGCTGGTCTCAGAAGGACCCTTGAGAGGCCTACACGTCATTTAAAGTATGATTCAAGCCCTAATTTAAATGAATTTTTTCCTGTGTGACCTATCTGCAGCAGGTGGGTGGGATCAACTGCAGTGGGAAGCAAAGACAAGGACAGGGTGAAGAAGCAGACCAGCATCCACATTGTCTGGGGAAGCAAAACCTGAGAAGGATAAGGCAGCTACTTACTCTCCCTGTGACAGGTGAGGAAAGAAAAAGTGATTTTGAGATGTCAGAGTTTCAAAGGCTTGGTGTCAGCATTCCTCAGTCTGGTTTTTGAAAGGGAGATTGGGTGTCAAGGAGTTCCAGCAAAGAGCAAGGTCAGGGTGCAGTGAAAGCCAGCATGGGTAGAAAAGTGGCAGAAGACAAGAGCCAGGAGAGACACTGTGCTCCCAGAGGAGAAGAGGAGCCTTCCTTCTGTGGTCTCAGGTGCTGCTCAGTCATGGACTCATTCCCCACAATGCCAAGCACCAGAAAGCAACCTTGAAGGAGACAGATGACCCCAAAGCATAACTGAGGTGGGATTAGGTGTCTCCCACTGCCTCTCTTTGGAGGATGCAGTGGTGCTCAGGCACTCAGTTAAGTCCTTACAGCCCAGTGAAATGAAGCTGGGTCTCAGTTTCTCTCCAAGGCTGTTTTCCTGGCTCCTGCTAGCAGGTCCAGCTCATCACTTGCACAGCCCCAGCCGGTCTGGGGAAGTTCAGCTTTGCCAACTCATGACACCAAATCTGCCCTTCCAGGTCAGAATGGAATTAATTTTAAAATACTCATGCAATGTGCAACCAGGAGTACCTATAATCCACCTGGCACCTTCAGCTGACTACGCAGCACTCAAACAACCCTTTGACTGCACTGCTTTGTGTCACTCACGCTTCCTCCTCCTGCTGGGAGGTGGCAGGCCTGCTGCCTGTGCCCTGACACCTCAATGCCTCAGCCTGCTGTGTTTGCCACTTTCCCAAGATGCTTCTCTTTAAAACAGGTGTCCCCCATCTCCCCTCCTTCTGAGATCTGAAGGTGTCTATGTATTCCCTGGAATAAGCAGAGCAAATTTCATACAAATAAGGTGACCACTTGATGCAGTGCCAGTGACTTGGCCTGCCTTCCACCAGCAGAAATGAACACAGCAGCATTTTTAAGAAGCAGCATGGGTTCCTGGTTTGCATTAGTCATAATGTTCTGTCTTGTTTTAATCATCTCAGTATTTCTAGAGGGTCTCCAGCGAGGTCGAGCAGCGTGTTAGCAGCTCCAGCACAGCTGGGTTTAGCTGCCTGTGTCAGCAGAAGAGAACCTCGGTCTCAGGGATGTGTTTTGTCATGTAGCACTGCTGAACACAGACTCTCCAGCTTTATTAATAGCAGCCCTATTATTTAACATGATGTTCCACCAGCCCCTTGGACCGGGGACAATAGGAAATGGCACTTACATGTTTAAATCTGTGGCATGCTGGACTGTTTGAATGTGTGTGATTCATTGTCAGACAGTGCTATGTCAGGCACTGCAGGCAAAATAAAACAGACTGGGATCATCTATATGTGTTCTACACATAAGCTGTTTGAAATGCACCCCATAAATGAGCTCCATGTGTCTTTTAAGGCATTCTTGGTAGGATCTTGGGAAGTGCCAGCCTGGTGCTTTTAACCATAACCCCAGAGGCTGCGAGGAGCTGTCTCCTGTCATGCCGCGGGCACTTGGAGGCTGTCTGGTTGGCTACTGGAAGGAAACAGCTTTAGGTATGTTCTGAAAGAGGTCATTTGATTCCTAAACCCAGTAGTTATCATCCACACTTCATCAAGACCAGAAAGTTTTGGAGTTTTGGGGTGGGGATTTTTATTTTCCACACCGACAAGTATTAGTTTAGCCCTGAGAAATCTGGGAAGCCCTGAAAGTTTGAAACTTGCACTGCTCACATTCCTCCAGCATCTATCTTGGCTGGTTGGTATTCCTGGATTTCATTTCTCTCCCCTCTCCTCTAACCCTTGCTCAATTTGCAGTAGAATTGATATTATTTAAAGTCACTGAATTCAAGGGGAAAATTCACATTTGAAAAACTGTATCCTGAACACATTAGTGTTTGCATTGAAATTGTAATTCTGAAAGCTATGACATATGCTGAAAACTCGTGCCTCACCCTACAAACAGACCAATAAAAGATTTTTGTAACTTGATTTGCTTTATTCAGACTGTATCTCCAGTCCTGTAACAGAAGTGATCCTAAGCAACATATGTGCAATTATTCCTTTAGCATCCTCAGCCCAAACAGATGTGCCTCTTTCTTGAGAAAAACCTGTCCTGGGAGGAGACTGGGGCAGAGACAAACTACTCAGCTTCTAACATCACTCTGAAAGATGAAAATACTCTGATTCAAATAAGGATTTCTTCAAAAACTGAATAATGCCTGCAAACTAAGCAAAAGAGATGTGTTAGAGCCTTTAAGAGTGCTCCCAGCCCAGCAACATGCTCCCTCTCTATTGCTGTTAAGTGTCTTGTTCTCTGCTGCTTGCTTTCAGTGTGAAATTAGACCTTAGAGTACCTCTTTTTGTACTTGTCTGCAGAAAATGATTCTCAATTTGCATTCATATGTCAGTGGTAATTACCATTTTAAAGAGAAGTCCATTTGTCTGAAAGCTGTGGCAAAACCACAGCCTTTCCCTCAGCCCTCCATGACAGACAGGCTGCCGCTCAGAGCACTCACATGCTCACCGTTTAATCCAGCTTTTCCTTTCTCCCAGCCTGGCCCTGCTGGGTGCTAAAAGCCATGCCAGAGAGCCTTTTCTTTGGGAAGCCTCAGGGAAACGCGGTGGAACGCTAGCCCCTGTATCACCTCACAAAACGGGATGTGCCTTCCCTGCTATGATGGGCCACCATGTAGAACATTCAGAAATACAAAGCCCTCTCCACCATTTGCTGACCAAAAATTTTGTCCATAAACCTCCCAGATCTTGTGATCGTTTCCTCTCTGCCCACCTTGGCCTTTTGGTGCCTGCCCTCCTGCTGCACATCACACCCAGCCCAGAAAGGCAATCATCTCCCAGCCAGAGCTGCACAGGTTCCACCTGCCAAGCTTTGCCCTTCCAGAGTCAGCTGGACTCTGTTTCTTTGGCTTTTCTACACCTAAAATGAAGAAAATGCTCCAAATGCCAGGCCAGGGCCTGGTACACTGTAACGTGCTCCATCCCATTTATTTCACAGCACTTTAATGCCTCTCTCAGTCATCTCACTACAGAGACTTCAGGCAGAGTGGAGCCGTGTTCCTTAGCAACTCACAGTACACATGACAAAATTAACCCAAACACTTTTGTTTATTAACTCTTAATAAGGAGCAAACAAAACAGCAACCTGAGAGTTTCACAACAAGAATGCTTTCCATTTTGGGTGCGTTACTAAGATTACAGACGACAATGTTATCTTGGGTGTTCTGTGGGATTTTTTTAGCCCTTTTGTGAAGACCTATTTGAAGCACAGAAGTCATCCTCTCCCTCCCAATGCCTGGTGTTTCTATAATGGAAATACTCTTTGTATTAATAGAAAAATTAAAAGACTACTGAAGCTAATGAGCTCTAGCTGATGCCTGCTTGGCACTGCTCAATCCAAGTTTGGAGGATGGAGATGTGAATGTTATCCCCAGACACTGGACAAAATACAAGGGAAGGGTTTTCAGTCTGCTGGGATTTACTACAGGCTCTCAGAAAATGTGACCTTATGTTACTCTGCCCCTGTACCCCAACCCATGAAATACAGTCCCTCTTCAGAGAGGTTTTATGAGAATAGATGTATTAACACATGCAGAGCATCACAGGCTTAATTTGAAGAGATATTTAAGGAGCTAACTAAATCACTCTAATATCAGCAGCAATCAGGTGTCTGAAGACCTGATGTTCAGGTGCTCTGGAGCTAAATCTGTTCCTAAGGAGACAATTGAGGAAATCACCTGTGGAATATATTGGTTTATGTCCACCATAAAAAGGGACTAGATGTATTCTTTTTATGGTTCCTGTCATGTGGAGTTTTAAAAAAAAATTATTTGCTTTTCAAAAATGTGTAAAACTTGCCAGGCTTTACCAGAGGATGAAAGCCCCTTGCTGTCTCAGGAGATTTGGATGGAAGGCTGCTGCCAAGAATTTCAGGCCTAGGAGAGACTTCTACAAGATTATTTCCAGATATGAAACCCTTTTCCTGCTGTGCTGCTGAGCCCTCCCTGTCCAACACTTCGTGGCAACTGCTGATAATGAAAGTGCCGAGGCTCCCTCCCAAGAACTAACCACACCAGCAGAGCCTTTCCGGCTTTTATGGAGAAGAATAAGTGACTTGGGCATTCTTGTGAGAAACTACTGAGACACCAGCGACAGCATCTACAGGTTTTTATGGAAGCAGAATGCAGATTCTTATCACACTCCATTTATTTAGCAAGTAATGACAAATGAATTCCTCAGAAACTTGCTCCTGGTAGTCCCAGAGCACTGAGGGCAGGGTGGTCAGAGGCACGTACTCCAAAGGCCAGCTCTGCCTGAGGACAGCTGGTGGAAGGGCTAGTAGGGAGCTGGGAGAAGGAGAGGGACTGGAAGGGGAGCAGGGGATGAGGGAGAAGGTCCACTTGCCCTCTCAGCTCTGCAGATGGGCTCAGGCTCTTTGCTGGGTTCCTGCCCAGATGCAAGTGAGGAGGTACGGGCTGGAGGATGCTGCCAATATACCCACACTTGATGAGATGTGGTGTAAAAACAAACAGGCTCTGAGAGCTTGACAAGATTGTTTATCTTATCTTATCCAGGCCATCCTCTGTCCTACACAAGAATTTTTCCTTTTTGTACATTTTCAAGTATGCTAAACCTCAGTGGCTGCAAGCATTTCCCTTAGGAAGTCTTTCCCAAGTGGCTTGCTTTCCCTGCCAGGAGGTCTTGCACAGACTGCAGTGACAGCCCCACGGCTGGGTGTTCTCAGCAGAAAAAGAAGAAGGGTGGGTTCAACTATACAGGGGATTTCTGCTAAAACTAATCTGCAGCCTTGCTCACTTCCTCACCCGGAATTCCTATCACATCCTTCAGTGTATCACAAAAATTTGTCATTTCCAGCCACATGGAACAGGCAAGGGCCTCACTGTTTCCCCCTGAAATTTGCCATCTTTGGACCACTACAGCCTTGGCACAGTCCTGCTGTGATTTTTCCTCCATGGAAAACCAGGCCAGCTTTGCTCCTACATCTCAGGTAAGAACACGTCCCTCCTTCCCCTTGTCTTCTGTCTGAGCTCCACATCCCCTGTGGCTCTTGACATTTGCATGAAGACATCTCTGGGGTACATTAGGCTCAGGTCTGCTGCCCGTCGCTAACAAAAACTTGGCAAAACTGAATGAACCTGAAAATCAAAGCTGAGGAAACTTTCAGCTTCTTCTCTCCAGGACTGATGTGTCTATGTTGGCACAACACAGCTCCAGCCACAGCTGAAGGCTACACACTGACTTAGCACATCTACAACTGCAGCTTCAAAAGCTTGAGTTTTTGTCCTCGGAAAAGGCTCTTTTCTGAGGACAGAAAGCAATAATGACCATCTCTCCCTGACACAGGCAGGGCTGCAGCTTTCTCAATTCAGCTGGATGCTTATCTCAACCAGTAGCTGTTTGTTGCTGAGTGTTGATGCTCTATGACAGAGCAGGAGAATCAAACTCTGCAGCTTATCAACCAAACTTGGTATTGATTTTCAACCTCTCCTGGCCTCCACAATGTGAAATGAGACCATTTAGATGTGGAGCCAGCCAGCCAGCCAGCCAGCCAGCCATCCATCCATCCATCCATCCATCCATCCATCCATCCATCCATCCAAGTGTGGCTCTGGCAACAGGGAAGGGGCAGACAGGGCTCAGGACCTCAGCCTTGAGGTCTGCTTCTGCTGGTGCCAGTGTGCACAGGCTCTGGAAAGAGAGAGCTGAGAGGATAATTTATAAGCTATCCAGTCGGTTTTCTTGCTCAGCCCCCTCACCATCCCCAGCAGAGAAGAGGAGGAGCAAAATATCTAGCCACTGTTCTGCCCCAAAACCAGCATTTGGGGAGAGGAGAGGAGAGCTTTCTCTGAAGTGCTGCTGAAGAAAAGGACAGGATAACCCAGGGAAAGGAGGGACCTTCTCCCAGAATCAAAAACACCTTGCCCACATCCACTCATCAAGGTTTCTATTCTTTCTGTTTTTAATTTTTTTCCCCTTTTTCTGTGCGCTTTTTCCAAGAGGAAAGCTGGATGCTGACATTGCCTCAAAATCTCATTTTAAGCCTTCCCCACTCCCAATTTATACTGTTTTTTCATCCACAGCTCCCTCAGCCACACCCATCTAACTCCGTGCCTTGCAGCAGGAAGACTTGGACACACATGAAGGCAGATTTGAACTATTGCCTTTGATAGTTACAGGGTCTGCTTGTGCAAACTAGGCTTAATACAAAGGTTCCTAATGAAAATTTGTATCATCCAGGTTCCTCCTGGCATAGACAGCAGCTGCAGATGTCCTCCTTAGCCCAGCTCAGAAGGACATTTGCAAGTTTGGTTCACACTCTCCTGACAAACCCTTGTCTTGTAGAGTTTGAGGAGTGCTCAGATGTTCAAGCCACCCCAAGCACATTTATGGTCTGTTTGTCACAAAAACTGTTGTGGTGAAAATGCCCTGAACCAGTGAAAAATGTCCCCTGGGACTGGGTAGATTATTCTCCTCCACCCTCTTCCCTTCTTTTCCTTTCTTTGTCCCGGGGCACTGGTCAGCTCCGGCTCACCACCCTCAGACACGTGCACACAGCCGGGCCAAGAGGGGAAATGAATCATTTGCAGTGGGAGATCAGGATTGCAGGATTCTTATCTTGAAAAAAAAAACCAACCCATGTACATCTCCAGGAGCCTGGTGGAGGAAAAAAATCTTGGCCAACTCAAGTACTTCCAAACAAGATTTCTTGGGGGTCCGGAGTAAGACCAGTTTCATATTTATCATGATCTTCCTCACAAAAAAGAAATAAAAATCAACCTATATACCAACCTTTTCAACTGTAAAATAGGCACACTGGGAATAGGGAGATGGGAAAAACCCTACAACACCAGTAGCTCCGGGCAGGATATCCTCTGTGTTGTGAACTTCAGGCATCTTTCAGATTCCCAAAAGCTGGCAGGCTGCAGACATTGTATCAAATTGGATTACATGGCTAAGGATTCCTGATCTGAATGTCATTGTGGCTGCTGTGTACAAGCAAACACTATGTAGACAACACTCTGAAAACCCAACAGGTCCTCTGAGAACTTAGATCTTCTCAAGGCAAAATTAATTAAGAAGTAATGAACAGAGCTTTTGATACCACAGTGGAAGTGTTGCTGCAGGCACAAACACTAAGAAAAGGGTGCTTCTGACTGATTTTTAATTAGAATTTAATAGTGCCCTGAAGTTACATCTCTCATTTAAAAAAAAAAAAAAAAGCTTACCTAGTTCTATGTGATGAACAATTCAAATTAGATTTTAACATATGCAAATAACTGGTCTGAAAGATCTGCAAGGGAGCCACAGAGATAGTACAGGTTAAATCCTTGACCCTTTACAGTAGATTTTTCTTTAACTGAACCATCAGCCAGTTTGTTTGCAATTAAACATTGGAATTAATAGAGTTTAAAGGAAGTACTGAAAAGCCATGTGAAATGCAGGCTTCAGCTGAGCTAAATTAGCACAGCCCATTGATTTTAACCACATTAACTATCTCACTGGAGTGTGCAGATCTTAACTATATGCAATATTTCCAAGTCACGGCCAGTCCCAAGTCCCCACTCAGCCTGGATGGCCTCTCACTCCCCAAGATGTCCCATTAAATACTGCTCAGCACATACAAGCCTGAGGGAATCTGCCCATAAAGTCACCTAGATTGCCCAAAAAGGCTCAAGCTGGAAAACAGAGTGCGTCAGGGTAACTCCACGGGCTCCTGGGGTGGCTTGGCCAAGGTTTGTACCCCTAAGACATTTGCAGATATGCCGCTGTTGCTGATCGCATCAAGAAACCCATCTGAGCAAGAGCCCACAGGGTATGGCCCGAGATGAGTTGCTGTGAGAGGAGGCCAACAAAATACTTTCGCTCGTGCTGAGCAAACAGCTCCTTTCACTGCACTGTATGCAGGGGAATATTTATATCATGGAAATCTAACTTATTCTTCTGTCTGGAATGCTGGACTTCTCTCAATAAATGTCCCCCCTCAAGATGAACAACATCATGCAATACTGAGCAGTAAAATTAAATAATAAATGTGATTGCCCTCAAATGCAGAGATTACCACTTAGCTGCTTTTCAAATGCATCTCAAACTCATTCAGAGGCATGATACAGCTGCTTAGATGGTTAAAAACAAAGGCAAAACTCCTCATCTTACAGCATCTGGTTGTGACAGAGCCTTTCACATGATTGAGCAGAAGAGAGAGGAGCTGTCAGGACACACAAAATCACACCTTCTGCCCAGGACTAAGGGCATTTGAGTACCTAATGTAAGTGCCACGGTTGTTTCTCTCCACTCACTGTACCTAAACCTCGCTGTCCTGGATAAAAAGGGACCTGAATCACTCACAGATCCTCTGCAGCCACACTGGCTGCGTGCAGTGCCAGCAGCAGGCTAGGTACAGCCCACAAGCTCTGCTCTGCCATGCTCAGGTGTCTTGTCTGCACATTTCTCTAATCTTTAGGACCTCATTAAGCATCGGGGGAGCAATAAAAGTGGTGCTTGTTGTGGTTTGGGGTTTTTTCCTTGCTTCTTTTTAATTACACAAGAATTTAAAGGTAGCATAGAAAGACGATGCCAAGAAACTATCTCTCCTCGGCAGTTCCACATTAGTTAAGCACTGATTCTGCAGCTACTGAAGAGCAAGTTTGCACCTTCTCTTTGATGGGACCATGGTCCATCAGGAAGGTTTCTGTTTACACATGGGAGGAAACATCCTGTTGCCATCCTGCCTTCAGGACACAGTACAGGGACAGGTGTTTATGTAGCTTAAATGTCTAGGCTGTAATCTCTTCATGTGACCCCTGGCAGGTTGCATTCCCAAAGACAGAGGCTATCCAGGGATGAGGGAATGGGCAGGATGAGAGTTTCAGGTCATGGGAAGGTAATCCATGGGCAGATAATCCAGGCAGCCCTGGGCAGGAAGCTGACGTTTGCTCTGTTTGATGGGATGCTGTGCATTTGGTTAGTGTGGCAGGGGATCGTGCTTCACCTGGTTGCGTGGTATATGGTGCTTTTTCCAACTTTCAATCGTGTTATATCAGTATCTATCCCCATCTGTGGTGAACTCCCTACAAATACATTTCTAGAGACAGTTTTTGGTTTTACACCCATGAAACTTTTCCACTCTGCATTCAGATTTGATGCTGAAATAGAGGCACTGATTTTCATTCAGACAAACTCTGTCATCTCAGTGCTTAAACAGACCCATACCAGTCCCAAACTTTGGTTGGCTGCTTCTTTTAATCTTCAAGATCCCAGACCATTCCTCTGACCCTTCTCACAGCAGTCCTTGGCTGTTTTGCTCTTTATTCAGAGAATCACAGAATACCCTGAATTGGAAGACACCCGCTGTAACTCCAACATCATCCAGTCCAAATGTTCATGCCAGCTTCACAAACCCTGCTATTTACCAGGGAAATACAGGGCATCCCAGCAAACAGCACTGAGAGCAGAAGCATCTAAACCCCCGGGTAACTGACCTGTCAAGGTAGTCCTTTGGGAACAGAGAAGGACACAGGTATAAGTTTGACCTTGGGATGCTTCTGCGTGGAAGAACAGTTGGGAAAGCTCGTGGGTAAATCAGTCACCTTTGGTGTTTATTGCAACCTCTCATCACTGGTTTGTAATTTCTGCTTAGCTCAGACAAGGAAGAATGTATGGGGGCTTGACAGGCAGATAATGATAAGAGCTGCTCGGCGATTACTCTGCATCACCCCCAGCACGGTGTGTTTAGAGAGTGCCTGAAGTGGGTGTTGTTTCAAAGGGGCAAAGCAGCTCCTCAAGCAGTTTTATGGCTTTGTAATTTATTTACCAAGGCAAGCTCAGGTCAGTCACACTATCTATTTCTTTTTTAATGAGGTGCTGTTTATTTTTCACTCTCATGTTCTGGATGGATTGAGACACAAGGAGGTCAAACAACTTCTCCATGAAGTCTCCAAGGCTTCCAAAGTGAAGTCATTCTGCCTTTTAATGTGTTAAGCAAGGAGCTTGACTTGAAATCAGGGGAATTGCAAACATGTTTAAAGGTGCTTAAAAACCTTCCTAACAAGGAGCCGACATGAGAGCCTTGGTTCTCTGTGTACTATTGAGTTTTAACACCTGTGCTGCTCCACTCATTTCTGCCAAGTGTCACAGCCAGCTGAGGGGATGTAAGGATATCCTTTGGGGAGGGTCTGCAAAGAAACACTTTTCATTAGCTCCACTACTGATCTGGATAAATTCAGATACACACACAGTTTTCCCAGTCTGAAATAGAAGCTCCTAAAATTAGCCTGGAGTCTTCTTCTTCAGACCGGGGCACTTGCCTTTCTGTCCAAATACACCAAATGGAATATACTGACTCTTTTTCCACACCTTGCCTCCTCATTAAAATTGGTGCAACAGACTGGGGAATTGAGAGATCTTTTGATGGAGGCTTATTTCAAAAAGAAACACTTTTTCTTTTCCCCTTTCTTTTTGCAAAATGAGCAAACCCAGTCTAAGACTAAAATAAAATCACTTCAGATGCTCTTGCACACCCAGGTCATTAAAGAAAAGTATCAGGTGAAAAACAATGGAGACTAGTGTCACTTATGGTGGCAAACCATAGAACCAGCACTCAGGTCTGTGCTGTGGTGGTGCCTGTGGGCCTCAGACGTGCACAATGCTTGGTGCTGCACGGCAGCAAACCTGCAGACAAGCTGCTGTGCTCACCTCTGAGGCACATAGCCACCCCAGGGATGTCCCAGCTCAGATTTGGCTGTCCAGCCATCTTCCACATGTACAAGAAAAATAAGGGGCTTAAGTTCATAGGAAATGATCCAACTGGGTAAGGCACAAGAATAAACCATGGGGAACATAGGTGAGATGACCAGGTGCTGATCCCCTTGGGTCCAGTGTCTGTCCTGGGGAGGTATCGTTAAAGATTTACCCTGTGGTTTTGGTCTTCCACCAGAACCTGCCTTCAGCCAAGGCTGGAGACAGACACAGAGCTGGATGGACCCTTCTGATCCAGCTCATCCTTCAGGCTTCATGTGAGGTAGCTCAGGTCCTTCCCACAGAGACATCTCAGCTCTCACATCAGCAGTTAAGGGGCTTGCAGATTTTGCAGGTTGCTCTTGGTTTCCTTTCTCTTCTGTTTCAGGGAAATTCCCAAATGAGCAGGCCCTGGATGGTCCTGGGAAGGGGGGTCTCAGCCTCTCCTCTTGGAGCTGGTCCAACTTGTGCTGCTAGTTAGCTGTTCACTGGAGCAGGAACCTATAACTTGGCTTTCCCACATTACACACATGAGTGTCCTGACAATGGGGAAGGAGAGTCCATCTTCCACTTTTTCTCTCTGGTCTGGTGAATCTTTAATTATTTGTAGCACATGGAACAGCTTCAGCAGGAGACTTTGAGACCAGACCGCAGAGGATCTAACAGTTGGACAGCACCTTTTCAGGACATGGGAGGCTCTACGTAGGAAATAGAAGTTCAGTCTGGGTTTCCAACTGCCTGAGAGAGGGCTTAGACCAGTGCCATCTGTTTCCAGTGCAGAACACTGGTGTGCTGAGAAAGCTTATGGGATATAGCCACTTACAGCGCTTCTTGCACCCTGTAAATTTAGAGGATGAACTCTTCGTCAAATCAGGGGAGAGGATCGACTTCCCATTTGTTTCCGTGGGCTGGGAAGTCATCAAGCAGGATTTAGGCATGATCATTTTAGCCAAGCCAAGTTAGGCAGGTTTGCATGTATCAGGGTGTCAGGAATGCAAATGCTCCAGCTAGGCAGGGCAGATACCCCACGTTACACAATTAGACACCCACCTACCTTTAAGGAGTTAATCTGCAATAACTCCACAACGTAAAGATGCAGAAATGCTATTAAAGTGATTGGGAATATATAGTTAAAACAGAGAGCAGGGAAAGATATAAAGGCACACACAATGCAATCTTCCCGCAGCATAGCCTGTTCTTGGCTTGTATATCACAGGGAGAGGTTTTATTAGAGCTCATTAAATTTTAAAGCCTTAATGGCACCTTCTGTGCTGTGTGATTGGTACAAAAAAAGGAGAGCTTGAGAAGGCATTAATGCAGCAGGACAGGAGGCACCTCCACTGCAGTGCTTGTGGCTGGGAGATAAAAGCCCGGCTGCCGAGCATCCGCGGGATCAGCGTGACACCGTCTGGCCAGAGCCGGGATCTTCAGCTCGAGGCTGGAGCATCCCCGGGCTGGCAGAGCCTCGTCGGAGAGGCGGCGAAGATTTGTGAGGTGGATGAACTGGTCCTGACGCCTTGCAGGAGAGCGTGGGAGTGTGACAGTCAGGAGCAGCAAACAAAGCAGCACAGTGCAGGAAAGTCGGTGTAACCTAGCTGTAAGCAACCCAAAAATTCAGATTCTCACTTTTTACTAATTGCTTCCACTGTGGCCAAATGTGCCTGCTGGGTCTACTGTTCTGCTTTTTATTCCTTCCTTTCTCTCATTTCCCCCACACTTGGCTTTTTTTAAACTTCAACACTTTAGCAACTAGTTGACTCATTTTCTGTTTCCACTTCTTTTCCACCTCCAGCCACACTTTGCAGACCAGGTGAGACGCACAACCTTGGGCCAGGAGCAGGAGGAGTCAGTGCCATCAGGTCAATAAAGTTCCTCTCAGGTAGATGTTCTGTGCATGGCTTGAACCTTTGCATTTAGAAATGAATAATCCATCTGTAAGGGGTTGTTTTATTATTGTTGTTGTTGTTGTTGTTGTTGTTGTTATTACTATTACTTTTTTATTTTGTGGCCATCAGGGCTGAAATTTTCAAAACATGTTTAATAGTGTTGCACATCTGAAACTCAGACTCCTTGGATGTCAAAGGCCTAAATGCACTTGAGTCTCTCCTCTCTGAGCCATACACACACAGCTGTAATCCGAAACTCTGTATGCCTGTATCCAGGTCAGGGAGACAGCATAAGAGCTCATTTGCCTGACTCACTAACTTCCTTGCCAAGAGAGCATGAAATTTTCATGACACTGCAAAGTAGCTGATCCACAGCCTCTTAAACGCTGCTGCTCCAGAGATTTTATACCCAAGAAGCACCATGAATAATTGATCTGCTTTTGGGATGTGGGATTATTTATTTATTTATTCATTTATGGTGGTGGAGATGGTTTAGGAAAAATATATTGACTAGGCTGGAGAAAGCAAAGTCTCTATAAAATCTTGGGTGGGATGAGACCACGTAGCAGCTCTGAAAATCTAGGACAAACCACTTGAAGGTAACGCATGGTTGTGATTTTAAGCTCGCCTCTGGGCCAGGGGAATATTCTCCATTCTTGGAAATGGAATCCTCATCAGTCCCTATTGTTAATATGACAAGTGTCAATCACTCAGATGAAGCTACTGCTCCCCAAGGATGCTAAACATCTATTCAAAAACTTTGAAATAACAGCTGAAAGTGACCTCTTAGAATCATTCACAGCTTTGTAGGTTTTGGGGTATTTTTTTAAATACGTGACCTTAATGGGTTTTTTTCCTCCAAAACACCAATGAAAAAAAGTGAATGACCCAGGCAGTGAATCTGAGTGTTATCCACCCTTTTCACAGTACCTGGGCTTTGAAAGAAACAAAAGATGGCCTCAAAATCTAAGTGCTGGCACTGCTCTTGCCCAATTTTTTTCTCATTGTTGGCTCAAGCCACAGCCCCAGAGGTACACGAACCCTTTCTCTGTATCCCATTTTGGCAGCCTAAAGCTCACAAGGGCCTCCCTGACTTTGCTGACTGTACCTACAGTCTCAGACCTTCTTCTGGTCAAGATGGAACATTTCCTAAGACCAAGGTCATCCAGCCAGACACAGCCAAGAGGAGCTGTGGCTGTGAGGAGTGGATCAAGAGGACAGACTGACGGCTCAGTGAGAACAGAGTCATGCTCATTCCAAGCAGGTCTTGGGGTGTCCCTGCCCATAGCAGGGGGTTAGAATGAGATTATCTTTAAGGTCTCTTCCAACCCAAACCTATGCTATGATTCTGTCTGGCAGATGACATCCATTCTGCAGGAACAGTGTTTGTAGAGTCGGCCTGGGCCATTCTTGAATTCCTATGGTTTGAGAGGTTCAGGCAAAACATCACCAATCAGTCAGAGGCTTCGAAGCCACGTTACAAGCTGAGTCTTGCTTTAACGCTCAGTGGGGCCCAGACTGGGTTGCTTTATTATTCAAACACACTACATCTTAGTCATGTTATTTTTTCAACATGGAAACAGCTACATTCCATCTATGAGCAAAAAGGTTGGATGTGCAGCCTGAACAGCCAAGACATGTCTGAATTTGCCTCTTTTAAACTCCTTGATAACTTTCTCTATCCCTGAGTAGCTTCAATAGTTTTACAACGAGTGACTCAAGAAAAAAACAAGAAGCTATCCCTGACTGCATAAGCTTTGAAAGGTTCTCTTCAGATGAATACATTGTCATGGCTTTTCTGTGCCAACTCTGAGTCCTCTGCATGGAAGTGTGTGAGATCCCTTCAGTCATGCAAGGACAAGAAGATCCCAGCACAGGCCACAAGCATTTGAGGGTATTTTTTGAGGCAGCCAGCCTGACACAACACGGGAAAACGTAAATGAGCACCAGCTCAGTGCTCACACACCGAGAGCGTGCATGGGCTCCTCACCACCAGCGTGGGGTCTCTTTAATAAACAGCCATGAAAAAAGGTAAAAGCAGCTTGATATCAGCAGCAGGTAGCTCTGTTGAGTTGCTTCTGGCCCAGCATGAGGTCTCCTCCCCAGGGGCTTTCTGGGCAGAGTTTTGCTCCTCCACCTGTGGGAATCTTTTGGACATGTGGACAAATGCATGTCCATGAGGAGAAAAGGGCTGCAGTGGTTATCCATGAGCAATAAAGAAGTAAAGTAACAAAGCATTGAAGAGGTAGAACTTCTACTTTTAAGAGGTAAAACAAATATTAGAATTTTTTACTTTCAAGTATTAGAAGTTATCTTTCCCACCAAAAGCAGGGCTGCATTCACTCTGACTCTCATGCAGCCTTTCAGACCTGGAGTTGTGACCCTGGCAAAGTAGCAGGGTGGGGACAGCCCTGGCTGTAGGTGTTAGGATCCAGCCATCCAGGACTTCCTGCCTGGGGACACACAAGCTGGCAGATAGACAGACAGACAACCCAGTTCCCGTCTGACATGTGCTTTCCCAATGAAACTACTCCATTTCCCAGACAGAGAGGAGCTAGAAAATTTCTTCTGCAGTTTTGATGCTCGAAAGAAACCAACCACAAGCCAGTTTTGATGCATGCAGAGAGAGTTCTCAGGAGGCCTCAGGAAATTCTCTGAGTCATTGGGAAGACACCATGAGGCCAGAAGTCACAGGGATGGAGGGAAACCCCACAAAACCCCAGGCCACCACTAGATGTTCTCCTAACTCCCTCCAGGGGGGAGCACTGGGATTCATTTCCTTAAGGCCCTGGAGCAGCTCTCCTAAGCTCTTTCTGTATTTGGGGTAGGTGTCCTCAGTTCTCTTGTAGCCACATCTCATTTCCAAAAACTGGTGGCTTCGTGCTTCACCTCCCAGGACAACTGATAGTGCCTGTCCACCTGCCCAGTCTCTATTCACAAGCTCCTCCTTACCATTTTCATCTCTGAGGAGAAACTAACAAACCTGGAGGTGACTCCATCCAGACCCTCCCTGGTGAACCTTCAGCCCAGTCTGCTCCAGAAGCTGGACTTCATTCCCCTGGTGTCTGCCCCTCGTGTCACCTCTGCAGGCCTTGCCAGTGAAGGTGTCATCACCATTTGCCAGTCCCTCCTCTGGCAGACTTGTCCCTATTCTCTACCACAGTAGCCACTTTTCTGAGAAAGGTATTTTCATCTGTTCTCTTAGTCTGACCTCTCTGTAACTGTGAGCTCTTGCATGTCCCTCACACGTTCTTGCAGAAAGAGCAGCTCAGAGATTGCTCTTCCTACAGAAACCTTTCTTTTAGACCCATTCCCATTCCTGTTAATGCCTTCTTCCACTTTCATGACAAAGTCACTCTCTTCTTCTCCTGTCTCCTTATCTTCTCTTTGTAGGCAGATTCAATAACTCCTGCCTTTCCCCATACCACTCTGGGGCTTTTCTCATCTTGCCCATACTAATGCATGCTGCCCACACCTTCTTCATCGTCCCCGACTTCAGCAGCACAAATTCTTCTCCCCTAACTTCCCATCCCAAATGCCATGGTTACAGAAACCCCCTCTACCTCCCTGCACCAGCCCACTCTTCCTGCCTTTTCTTTTTGTGCCTACTCTGGCTGCATTGTCTTCAAGTTTCATCCTGATTTTCTAGACATGGAACAATGATGACTCTTCTCCACCCTTACATTCTTTACTGTTTTCAAGGCTCCCTCTGACCCTCTCCACACCACCTAATGCAGCATCCATGAGATTCTGGTCTCTCTCTGTCTCAGCAGCCCTCTGCCTGCATGCAGAAGATGCTTTCACTTGGCTAAAGATTTCCATTACATTCCCCCCGCCCATTCCAGGCTCAGCAGCCAGAAGCAAGGACGTCTCCTCCACCTGGGTGAGTCCTGGGTGGACTTGGCTTCCCTGCTATGGGATGGGAGCTGGAAGACGGGAGCTGGGACTGTGCTGCTGGGCACTGCCCTGCCTGCCACGCTCCACAGCAGCTCCCAGAGGGGGAGGCTGTCTGGCCCATGGGGTTTCTCACTTTCCCCCATACACACTCGCTGTTACTGTCTCGTATTCTCCTCCGTTCCTCCTTCCAGAAGACATTCCCACCACAACAGCTTGTTTCACAACCACCTTCCCTCAACCCAGATACCACAGATGATGTTTTGTTATTACTGTAACAGCAATGTAACTCACGAGCAGTTTCACTTGTCAGTGTTCACATGTATCGACAGATCAGAAAAACGGTACTTCAAACATCCTAAAACTAAAGATTTTCTCATGAGCATTCAGGTTTTTCTTGTTTTCAGGAGCTGAGAGCTGACATGAAATAATAGCCTGAACACACAAAAAAAGGAGAATATTTCTATTTGACTGAATTCTGGTGTACCAAAGCAAAGCAGGGCAACTCATGAATTAGCAGTAGATGGCCAGCACAACCGGTATGAGGCAAAGAGATTTGCTTTTTGCTTGTCTCCTGTCCTTGAGGAAGAGGGCTAACATCAGAAACAGAACAGAAAAAATAGTGTCACATGTATGTCACCCACATTTTCAGAGGGGGCCATAGAGGGCTGGTTGGAGCAGCAGCAATAAACACTGCCAAGAAAGTGTGTGTCATGCAGCTCCACACGCAGACAGCAGCTTGCTGACTGAATGACGTAAGGACTGAATGACAAAAAAAGAGAACTTGTGGTCAATTATAGGGGTGCTAGAAGGGCCAGTAAGAAACGAGAGGAACAAAAAGTCACTTGTGATGGAATTTGATGCAGCTGATGTCATGGAACCCAGGCAAGATGATTGTCCTGATGCTGAACTAAAACTGTTGATTAGGAAGGGCAGACTGGGGGTGGTTCTGTTTAGCACAACTGCAGACTTGTGCGCTGCTAGGTCAGATGTACAAGATGCTCAGCAGAACAGGGAGAGTATCTGCAGAACAATCTGCTGCAGACCACTAGACAAAGGCACAGAGTCAAAAAGCAGGGTCATTGTTCTTTAAGCCCATTATTCATTTAGCCCTCATCCAATTGGATGGTCAGAAGAGTTCTGTACACATAGAGAGCTTCACATGGGAGACACATGCTAGAGGTGTAAGCAGCCAACAGAAAAATAGCATTTGGGTGGTACAGGTGAATTCTCTAACCCGTGAGGGTCACACCCATGGGGAGAGAGTTCATTACAACATACCGTGGTGAACCAAGTGCTGGGTAGAAAGCTTGTTGACCTCTGCATGCCAGGCATCATTGTGACCTGATTGTGACCTGATGATTTGTCTGACCTAAACATGCAGCATTAAAAAGGTAAATTCTCTAGCTCAGAGGAAAATTACTATCCAGGTTCATTGCTAGACAAAATGTGGGTAGAAAAACCCAAATGAAATTTCAGGCCTTTGATGAAGGGTTTATCAGATGGTCAAAAAGTCGGGATTTCCAAGCCAAGAGTGCAAACAGAACGCACTAAGAATCTCATCCTGGTTCACCACTAAAGTGAAGGAATCAATGTGAAACTGAAAAGCAATCACAGCTGTGAAAGGGGGAAACAGCTTCCAGTTAACATAAAATAGAAATAACTAAGGGCAAGAAATTAGTAAGTGAAATTAGAACCATATAGAAACACCTCAGAACAGAGCAAAGGAAGTATTTTTTTTCTACTAAGAACAAAAGTATCTTAAATATAGTGCTTCAGGAATATCACTAGAGAGAGGTAGTAAAATGAATGATAATATAAAAACTAAAAGTATTAAATAGATATTTGTCTGTATTCAGAAAGAAGTGAGACTGTTTACATGAATAACATGGGGTTGCTGATGGACATTTTTGCTCACTAACATCAAGAGGCTCATAAGCAAGATCTGCTAGGGAAAAAAAATATTTAAAATAAGCACTATAGCTAATTAGCATTCCCAAAAAAGGTGACATGATCTCTCTCCCACTTCCATTTGAAGAAGTGCTCGTAAGTGTATCAATATTCCAAATGGGTAAAGAGGATGAACTGGGTAAGTGCAGTCAAACAGAAGTAAAGAGTAAATGCTAATCAGCATCTTTCAAAGAACAAGAATTATTTGCCAAACTGAGTTCCAGTTTTGATGAGTCTGGCCCAGACATGGCAGATTCAGGTTTTCCAAGGCATCAGATGCTGTACCAGGGAAAAAGGCCATGTCCTGTAAAACACTAAAAGTTATCCCATGACTGTTGTGAGAGCTGGAGAAGTGAGAGGTTGCAAACACTAATGAATAGCACAGCACAAGGTCCCAGTATACAGCACTGTGAGAAAAGGAAATAAAGCAACCGAGCGTGTATCTGTGGTGTTAGATGTAGGCAGAGCTGTAGGGAAATGATTTCCATGCTCATTCGTAGCAGTAGAAAGATCACTGCAGAAACAGTCCCTGACGTGCAGACTCGTGGAGTGAGGGAGCAGCTTTGGGAAGAGGACACTGTGAGCTGCCCCCATTACACGGCTTTTCCCCAGGAGCTGCTTTAAACCACCACTGGAGGCTAGACTTCTAAATAGGCAAACCTTTGGGTCCCCAGGAAAGCCACACTTGCTGCCTTCTGTTGTCTGCACACTTTGCATGTGTGTGCTCTTCAAACGAATCTGAAAAGAGGAAACCATGAACTACCTGCAATAGCAACCTGCAAAGCCCAGAGCAAACACCACCCTGTGTGAGGTTCAGGACTCACTCTGCTCTTTGGCCTTTTATTTGCTTTATCCATCACATCAAATCTCTTCTCGGTCTACTGTGACTGTGTGTAGGCTAATTGCACAAATATTTCCACAAAACACCACTTGCTTCTCGAGCTCCTAGCTATCACCACGGGCTTCTAACTGTGCCAGCACAGGTCTGGCCTTGAGCATGACCTTTAGCAGGGTGCATGGGCAGCAGGCATGTTTCAGATGCAGCTGTCAGGGCTCTTTTTCCATTTGATCCATTACAGTTGTCTGTTAGAAGACAAAAATAGCCTCAGCACTAGGGACTGGGACTTCCTTCTGCGAGCTGAGTTCCCCAGCCACAGGCAGTTCCCCAACTGCTTCCCTTCTGAAACGTAGATGTATTTTCCTTATACTTGGCCTGCTTTTGGTGGGAGAGGTACAGTCCTCACCCTCTTCCACCCCTCCTCTCTTCATCATGCCCTTTCTCCAGAGCAACCCAGATGAACCCACAGGAACCTGACACCGGCTGGGGAGTCATGGAATCACAGATATGTGTTTATCCAGCTGTTTGCTGGACCTTTTGTCCAGAAGGATCCTGTAAGGGACAGTGTCAAAAGCTTTACTGGAACCCAAAATGATTACGTCAACTGGCTTCCCTTGATCAAGGGTTATTATTATGACTGGTTACATTGTCATAAAAGGAAATTAAGTTTGTCAAGCAGGATTTTCCCCTCATGAACCTGTGCTGGCTGTGACCAGTGACTGCCTTGTCTTCCAAGGGTTTTTCAATAATTCCCAGATCAGTTGCCACAGTTTTACCAGACACTAAAGAGAGACTGCTGAGCTGCTTTACTGCTCAGCACTAGCATGTAGGAAGACGCATCTGTAGGTATCTAGGGACCACAGACGATAAAAAAGTGTGATTGCTAAGGAGAGGAAACTGATTGTGGGTTAAATGTGGGCTAGAAAAGGGGGGGTTCATGATAAGTGTCTGCCATTCTGCTAAAAATGGCTTCCGGGAGCTTTGCCTTTTTTTGTACCTTGAATTTACGTGGAAGGAAACATGAGGAACTAAAGACTGCTTTGCTTTAGGTGAGAAGGTTGAAATAGGTGTGTTCCCTATGAAATAAGCAGGTACTCCTTTTATATCAACAACACACTGGCTTCTGCTGGAAGAAAGAAGAGTTTTCACCAGTGCTCTTTGTTAACTGTGACAAAACACCAAACATATCAGGGGACTGGTGGGGTCTCCATCCTTTGCATCTCCAGAGCAAGGCTGCCCATCTTTGCAGGAGATGCTTTCACCCAGCAGGACCTCTGCAGACTCAACACAGAGCCCAGACTCAGCAGCCACACACACCAACGCTGGCAGAGGTGTCCCAGTAACAGACCTGGCCCACCGCTACACACGCTGGAAATCCAGGGGAGGTTTGGTGAGAAGGGGGTTGTTTGGGCTGGTTTTTCTTTTGAACCCTGTAATAACACTGCTCACATCTAGTTGTGCACACTCTTTAAAGAGCTGGGATTCCCCCTTCTGATAGTAGCTACAGAGCAGTCACATTTCTCTTTAATCTCCACCAAACTATTATTTCAACGTACCACCCACACAGCCAGATGAAAAAGCACTGGTAAAAGGGTGTTGTTGTTTTGTTTTTTCCTTCTCAGAAGAAAACCAAGGCTTAGAAGAAAATCTCAGACTCTGTCTCTGTATGTACTAACTCCTCCTTTCCGTCTGGAATTTCCCATCAGTTATACCATAAACAAACTCCCTTCAAATATGCTAAAATAAAGTGAACTGAAATTCAGTAGCAGGCATAGAATTAGGGACTGCTTGTAATCTGGTGGTTACCAAAGAAAGATCAAGAGGTGATAGAATCTGATTTTTCATTTTAGACTATTTAAATTTCTTATTCAATAAAGAAATAATTCACTTTATAAATTAGGTTGCATTTGAATGCAGCTTTTCATTTGATTTTGTGATTGAGCTTGATAAGGTTTTTAACTACAAGAGGTTTCTCCTTCATTCCCAAATAATGGATAATACTTTGAAGAGCAAATACCAGCATGCTATTGCCATTTTTCAAAAGGATTTAGATATCATAACAGATTATTTATTGTTTTGTTGTCCTACTACTGATGCTTCTACTAAGACCTCCTCTAGCAGGAGATAGAAGACAGTGCCCTAACAGAAAATATTGTTGCAAGGTAAAGGGGCACAAATCTTAGATTACCATTCCAGGTTCATAATTTTTTACAAAAAAGCACTATAGGGGAACCTATGGAACAGTAACAGAGAACACCAGAATATGTCTTTTTTATAAATAGTACATCAGCTTTCATTCTCTCCTCCTGTTTGGATTGCTAAGAAGCTTTTCAGGGAAAGAGGCCTGGTATCCACTATGTCCATTTTATAAATTTTTTTTAAAGTAAAATTTCAAAGCAAAAGGATTAGCTGGCATATCCCTGGCTGTCCTTCCACCAGCCAGCAGACAGAAGCAGGATGGATTAAGAGCAGATCTGCTGAGAAGGACTTGGGGGTGCTGAAAACCAACCGTGTCCTCAGCAGCAAGTCAAGGGAGGGGATTCTGTCCCTCTGCTCCACTCTGGTGGGACCCCACCTGCAGTGCTGCTGGACAACTGGCTCTGGGTGTCCCAACATCAGAAAGATGTGGAACAGTTGGAGCAGGCCCAGAGGAGGCCATGAAGATGTTCAGGGTGCTGGAGCACCTCTGCCATGAGGACAGACTCAAGGAAGTTGGAGATGTTTGGCCTGGAGCAAAGAAGGTTCCAGGGAGAGTTTCCAGTGCCTAAAGGGGAGAGACTGGAGAGAGGCTTTTTACAAGGGCATGGAGAGACAGGACAAGGGATAATGGATTCAAACTGACAGAGAGCAGGTTTAGATACTGAGAAGAAATTCTTTACTGTGAGGGTGCTGCGGCCCTGGCACAGGTTATCCAGAGCTGCCCCATCCCTGGGAGTGTTCAAGGCCAGGTTGGATGTGGCTTGGAGCAACCTGTTTTCCTGGTCTCTAAAGGCCTGAGCAAAGGGACTGCCTGCTGTGCAATGCCAGGTTTCTCCAGGGCACCCAAAACCAGGTGTAGGATACCAGTGGCTGCTCCTGCAGTACCTGCAGACATTCATGTCCATCTCTCTGCAGAAGACATGAGCTTGTTTATCACTGCCCAGAGCCCTCACCGACAGCTAGGCATCCCAATCATCTTGAAACCAAGCAGAGAAAAGACACTGCATTCTCTCTGGACCATCTTCTTTCTTCTTTTGTCCTCATAGCCCTCATTGTCCTCATGTCCTCTGCAGAGGAATGGGAGACATATTTTATGGGTGTGATTGTATTTTTGTTTTCTTTGGTGCTTGGGAGCATAACAAGACATCCTTTATTTTCACCCATGTATCTGCTATGTGTATTCCATAAGCTGCAGCTCCAGGATGCAGCTGGCCTGCAGCCTGCCTTTCTCCTGCCAGTGATGCTGCTTGCCTGGGACTCGAGCAGTGATGCTGGCACAGCACACTATGACACTTTCACTCAGTCAGGTCAGTGGGAGCTCTGGCATTTGGTTCTGGAAAATTCTGGCATTTCCATGTCTCATTATAAGTAGATATCTACAGTTCGGGTTTTTTTAAAATTGTGATAACAGCTGGGTCTCTTACAGTATCTTTTTGCCACTTCATCTCAAAATATCTGCAAAGGAAGTCTTTAAAAGAATTCACAGTTATCTTCTAAACAGAGAAACCTAAACCTAAAACTCAGACAGAGATGAGATTAATGAAAAGAGACCACAAGATGTGTCCAGAACTGAGTTGTATCTGTTTTCTTCCTGTTATCTGACAGCACACGCTACCAAGGCTGGCAGAGAATTATGAAATATTTGCATTTCTAAAAATGTTGAAACTTGCAGGTTTGGCTGTGCAGAGGTTTCATGCAAAAACATCCCACATCTGGGTAGCCTGGAGTGCTGAGGTGTCAAGGTCCACCTGCTTCCACTCTGCAAACTCACTCCAGAAAAGCTACCACAGGTATCACTCTCACGCACCACAGACAGACAGACAGACAGACAGACTTCTCATCCTCAGTGTCACGTGTTAAAATGTGCGAGTGCCACCCCAGCACCAGGTGGTGCTGGGAGAGAATCCGTCTTTCCACGAGTAATTCTGTTTACAAAATGATTGATGCTGCTAGTGTCAGGAGAAAAGACAATGGAAGGGATGTTTTTTTCATGTCGAAGAATCTTTCCAATTTATATAGCTGCTTCACAAATGAATCTTCAAAGAGTACATTCCCAGCACCGAGGAGGTTGTGGAAATCGTGCTTGGAAAACAAGACTGTAAATTCACTGCTAAAGTGAAAGCAAACTGCTGAACACAGAACAAAACTACAGGTGTCTACAGGAAGACCAATTTATAGGAAGATATATCTATACTAAAAAAAAATTGTGCCAGAGCTCAAAAGTCAGTGTTTTCAAGGGTGATTTCCACTTGATTTTTCTGTTGTCTGTTACGTCATTATGATGGAGTAAGAGGATCTGAAAAACTGGTGGGAAAGGAGAGGGAAAAGCTTGGATTTTTTTTCTCCTTGGTGTGTATACATACCTAGAAATCTCAAGGAAGACCATACTTCCTTTTTCAGACTGTATCAGGGAATTTATCTGAGTAAAAGTGGAGCAAATATCTCAAAATATGTGTCCCACTAAATCTTTCAGTTTAATTGAAGGCTGAATGTCATACCTTCATCAGGCATTTTCCTTTCTCCAAAACATGAAGTTGGTGAAGATGTGGTGCCTAGGGGCATGGTTTAGTGGTGGACTTGGCAAGGCTAGGTTAATGTTTGGACTGCATGATCCTAGAGGTTTTTTCCAACCTAAATGATTCTATTTTATGATTCCAGCACCCCTCAAGACTCGGAGGAGATGCCTCAAAAAAGACATCAGAGGTAACCATCTAACTGCAGGAGATGGCAAGATGGCCTGGCCACTGCAGAGTGGAATCATCACCCAGCTCACCACCCACATATGAGCCTCAGTTTCCTCCCTGGTGGTCAGTGACACAAAGGAAGTGGACCAAATGAAGAAACAAGTTATTGTAGTGTAGAGCCTGCCTAGCTCTGTGAGCTCCCCCACGGAGGTGCAGTCAGGTAAAAGCCTGGCAAAGGCTCACAAAAACCAGTTGTGCACAGAGGCTCTGCAGAGAGACCTGCAGCTGGCAGGAGGTGTGCATCCCACTGCTTGCTGAGCCTCATATCATGGGAGGGTTCACCCACAGGAAGAGACCTCTGAAGTCTTTCTTTGAGAAAATCTGAACAAGAGAGCACAGGACTCACAACTCCACCCTCTGTGATTCTTCCATCACACAGCTGAAGTTCAGATCAGCGGCTCAGGGACTGGTTTGCTCTAGATTAGGTCTGGCATGCCCAGAGTGATTCCAGCTGTATTCATCAGGACATTCTCAGTGCAGAAGAATCCCAAGATGATGCAGGTTGCCCATTTTGATGAACAGAGACATCCTTTAGAACCAAAGGGCTCCCAATCCTGAGTGTCCATGTGTGATTGCAGACCTCCACAACACACCAGCTCCGCTCAGAAAACCCAAGACACGAAGTTCTGTTCCCCATGAAACCTGCCAGCCTATTTTGTTGTCCTCCTGCCTTTTCCTCCCCCTCCTCCTCTGTTCCATTTCCTTTTCCTGTGTGCTTTACATGGCAGCCCCTGTACGTGTAAATCAGTAAATCAAACCATTTACAGAGCATTATTTTCTGTGTTATCTCTGTTCTGCAAAACATTTCCTGCTTTCCTGTCTGCGGCATTTCTCTAAGGTGCCCCTTGGCACTGAGCCCCAGCGCAGACATGCCGGGGTCACCCACGGGCGCCTGCCAGCTCTGTGACATCCTCCCCTAGCAGGGCACCAGCTTCCTAAAGCCACCCACCTCCGGGGGCTTGGTGCAGCTCTGCAAGGTGGACTGCTGGGATCCTCGCCATGGAGAGCTGGCAGTGAGGGTCCCTGACCACAGCAGGAGGAGCTGATGCAATGTAAACACCAAAGCCCTTAGAATCTCTGCTGCATCAGCTGTGTCCAGCCTGGCTGCAGAGCAAACTGATGGAGGCTAAGGGGAAAACAATGGTAGCAGAAAAAAATATTTGGACTTACAGCAGTTTGTGTGGGATTTGGTTTATCTGGACCCCTTTGTCCAAGGCACTTCTGTGTATGTCAGGTCCTTGTCCTTCAGCCACTCTGCTCCCTCGGGATTATGAATGGCAGGAAAAACTTTATGACTTTGTTTCCGTGGTTGGCACAGTTTCTGTATAAACCTGAGATTTAATATCCAAAAATATAAGAGCCCTGCAGCAGCACCGAGCGCTGGGTAGCCACATTAGCTCTTTGCACGAGATCCAAAACCAGCTTGAACTTCTGTCTGAGTCTGTGAGGGTTAAACCGACTTCAGGTCTTGGCCCAGCACTGCTGCTGCTTTGAGTTTGTAAAAAATTCTAAATTAGTAGTCTTTGAACCACACCCTTTTCCTCCCCACTCACTAACAACTGTAACCTTTCTACCCCTGTGGGTGTTAAAGAGTTTCCTAGTAAAAGGAGGAGTTTTCATAAGAAAAGAAAGCCAGGCATACCTGTCACAAGGCTGCACGTGTGGCGTGAGCAGCAGAGCCGAGCCTGCCGTGCGGTGTGGCAGGTAGAGATGGGTGCCTGCTAACCAGTTATATTTATGTCTTCCGTTGCTTTTATTCCTTGAGCTGGAGCTGAATGAAAGGACAAAGTGGATGGGCTGGGATGCTTGGAGACACACATGTTCAGAGATTGAGTTCAAAGCATGGAGCCAAATTCCCTGAGCTGCAGCAGCACACTCACTGTCTCAGCTTTGGCGGCGGCACCGGCAGCAGGATGTCCCAAAGAAGCTGTTAGATATAACCCCACCCCATCCCAAGGACCCCAAGGTACAGAGTGTCACCTCTCCACTCTTACCACAAAGAGGACAAAGCTGTTGTTGCCCCAGAGAAGTCAGTGGTGTCAAAGGTCTCTCAGAAGCTCTGTGTGTCAACCAGCTGCACTCTGCCAGCGAGCTCCTGACAGGGACTGTAATAATCCCAGTGCGTGACTGTCAAATATGATAGGGCTTTTCTCTTCAGAGATAGAGACCTTTCCTTGATGAGGGCATGATCAGTCACATATTCAGCTTAGTGGATTTCCACCCCTGAGGCACACAGTACATCACTGCACCAGTGAAAAGGGAGAACAGCCAAATTTCTACACACCACTCACAAAACCAGACAAACTTATAGCAGGAGAGTTTTCCAATACAGACATGAGATGCAAGCATTTATGCAGCCTGACTAAGCAGCAGGAATCTGACTCTGTCATCCCACCCATCACATGTAGGAAAGCCTCTTAATCAAAAATCTTAGCAACTGACAGCCCCACTTTTCATTTCCAGCAGAAGACTGGAAGGCTTCTGCATTCCCTGCAGACTGCACACTATGGACTGGGTGTGCATGGTCAGCCAGAAATCCATGTGAGCTCTGTGCTGGGTTCAGCTCAATGGTTTTTCCACTCAGCTGGCCTGGCTGCCAGGGTGGCACGTGTACACACCTCATGTGTAAGGAGAAGACTCTGCAAGTAGGAAGTGGCTAGGAAGAAGATGAGCTTCTATTTTAGCAGAGTTTAACACATTCAGGCTTGAGGGATCCAACCTGTGGTTGATCCTGATATAGACTGAAAAAAAGCACTGTGGCCGGCTTTTGACCCTGTCCCAAACCCAGAACATCACAGACAACCCAAGTCTGAACCACAAGCTACTGAGATTCTTTGCTAAGCACAGTTGTGGTTTACTTCACACTAGTGCAAGGACACTCATACAGTCCTTTGGCCACAGGACCCTAGAGCAGAATTCAGTCCTCAGTGCTTCTTAGCCCCTGGCCATTGCTGTCCTAGAGAGACTCTTGGGCACTTTCCTGCCTTGCTTACGATTAAGAAAGTCCTTTTTGCCATCCTGCACATGCTGCACTCCCCAGACAGGTCTGCAGTTCTGTCCCCATTCAGTGCACTGCCTAATAAGAGGAGAAGAGACAGACACTTGGCTGTTTCCTACCAAGACCTGTACTTCAAGACACTGTTTTCATTTCCTCACTTCCCACGCTGCAAATTTAAAACCATATTCTCATTTTACAAGAAAAATGAACCTCGGTCACCTACAAAGAAGATGCACGACTGTTCAAAATTGTCTTCCTGGGAAATCTTTTGCATTATATGACCATGACTACATTCAGTTGCAGGTGGAGGAAGGAGAGGCATTTGGGATCTGACATTTCCTCCATTTTTAGGTTCTTGTTGGTCATGATTAGAGGAAGATAATGTTAACACAGAGCATTTTCATATGCAGTGGAACAGAGAAATATCCTGCCAGCTTTTCTCTTGAGAGTTTTTAAAAGAAAGAAAAGGGGAGTGAAACACTCAAGTTTAAAAGTCTTTCAAATTCATTGGACCCCATAAGTCTTCCAGAGTTATTTTTGTTCACTGGTCAGCAGTGTACAAGCAATTTCTCTATCAAAGTGCTGTGAAAATATTCTGTGTTATGCAGAACTGAGTTAAAACAAGGCTGGACCCTTTCCTTTCTTATTCTTTGAATGGTCACTGTACCCCAGTAGTAAAATGATGAAGAATGCACTGGAGACATCTCATATGCAGCTTAAGTTGTTGAACCTTAAACCCAATTAGCTAAATAGCACCCAGAAATTAAATGGTAGAAAGATATATTCTCAAAATACCCAATCTGAACTCACTGAGGTGAAAATAAACATTTCCATTTGCTTCACATGGATTTGGCCTGAGAATTTCTGCACTCTGCTTTAAACGGTTCTTCATCTGATCTTTTTTTACTGCCTAGGTAAGACATCAGAACAATACAGCTCAGGCCAAAATTTATATTGCTGTACTGCTTGTATTATATCTGCCAAAAACCGAGTAAACTTATTTGAAATGTTTGGTTTGGTTTTTCCACCCACAGAACTTCTAGCTCGGTGTTCATCTCCACTCACAGAAGATCTTGTCAAAAGTTCTTGAAAGCATCTTCCAAAACGAAATCTTGGATCAGTCTTCATCTTGCAGGGAAATTGTTGTGGATGATGTCAGTTGGGGCTACACTATTGGGAGGAGCACGAAGAAGATAAATAGTATTTTTCAAGTCTGACTGGAAGATCAAGGGCCAGAGATGTGTCATCTTTCATTTCTCTATGGAAGACCATGCAATTTTCAAAGTTTCATCATAAAATCTAGCTGGAAAATGCAAATGTGTCTCTGACTATCCCAAATCCAGCATCAGGAAGAGCATAATCACGCAGGTATTTGACCCCACAGCTGATTGCAGCCAAAGGGGAACTGTGAACTGGTACATCACAAATACCACAGAGGGGCCCACTGGTCTCTGTGAAAACTCCAGTTCTTCTGGTCTGAGAGCACTGCTCTTTTCTATTCCACAGCTCTGAATGAAGAATGGTCATCTACAAAGAGAAATCAGCTCTAGTCATCTCAGAAACATTATTCCTTCACTCTTTGTGTTTTCCTTTGGGTTAGATTTCTACACTGAGAAGGACCAAGATGAAATCTTGTTTGAGGCCTCTACAGGCATGGACCTTAACCACTGTGCACACGTGCCGTGGAGGGACAAGGGACCGATGAACTGCCCCAAGCCCTGTGGCTCCTCAGGAGCAGGGAGCCTGCGGGAGGTGCTTATTCCGTATTTCTGCAGCGGAGATAAATCCCAGTCTGGGTTCAACACATGAACTCACCCAAATATGTGTGAATTGCTGGATATTGAGAAATGGCAAACAGTATTAGAGCCCAATAAAGGGAGTGGTGATAGCAGGAGCCCAAACAAGAGTCTGGCAGACACAAAAGCAACCTCCAACCCCTGTATTCTGTCACCCCTAAGTGACAGAATTTGACAGTGAACACTTTATTAAGGCTGCGTCTCCTCCTAGGTGCTCTGCTGATGCTGAAAGCAGCCTCTGCTTCCTGTGCACACCCAACCAAAAGTGACACACTTGGAGATTCGGATGAAGTTGTGCCCACAGAACTTTTTCCAGCGCACAGCCCCTAGGGCTGCTCGTGGTATCATCAGCTACTTCCTGCAGTTCTGCCAGAGCAGCCTCTGAGCACGGCACGAGCTGGAGCACTCCCTTGCCTCCTCTGTGAAAACCAGGGGGAAAAAAGAGGAAAAAAAAAAAAAAGGTAAGTGTTCCATCTCTGAGTCAAGGCATTGCTTCTATTCAGCAACATTTTCCTTATTTTCCTTTGTTCTGTTTTGGTCATTGTTTCTCTGTGCTGGATGTTTTTGCTCCAGAACTGCAGAATGCATTGATGCTTCACCATAGTCTAAATCTCCTCGTGATTGATAAAGTTGCTGAGTCTGTATTAATTAATTGCAGTTGATGCAGTCCTTCCTACCTGTCTTCCTTACAAATTCCCTTTCCTATAAAAAACGTATTTCTCTTGGAAATCAACTTGAGTTCTAGTAAGGGATAGATAATTACTAGGATTGAAGGATTTTGGCAGAATATAGGTTGCTGTGAGGTTAGCTTTAGCTATTACTGCAGTGCATGAGGCATGAATACAGAATTTTAATAGAAATATGAATGCTGGGTTCCTTTTGAGGAGAATTCACATCCAGCCTTTCCTCTCATCCTTACTCTGCTGGAAAAGCAAGGCAGGCATTTAATTGTCAAGTTTACCTGCTGGTCTATAGTGACTAATTGGATACACTACCTTCCTTCTTTTTCTCCACCTTTTATTCATCAGCACTGCTGATCTCTGGCATTCAGGAATGTGGAGACTAACTGTAGTTAGAATTAACTTTTTTTTTTGGTCAAATATTTTTGGAGTTGACTACTTTGCCAATGACCAAAGAGCATCTGGGTTTATTTTAAACCTGTCCTTCTCATAATCCCATTTAGATCTGCTGCTGCCTCTAAACTGGCAGCTCTTTAACTTGCTGTAACTTCATTGTGGGGAAGAGAGGTGTAGGGGGGAGACAAAAAAAAAACCAAAACAAGACAAAACAAAAGAACCCCACTTATTCTGCTCCTTAGTATGTAATGCACAAGACTTATTTGCTTCTGAGATGTTTTCCAACGTTCTGTGCACAGGACACTATATTTAAAGAAGTCTCAGAGTTCGAGTTGGGTACCCCCTCTGTTCAGATTTCTGCCTGAGTGTGCAGACAGCTCTTTCAGGTTCACGATTTCCTAAGCCTCTTGGGCAGACCTTGGTCTTACATCCTCACCGTGATCACACAAGTAGCTCTGCTGTCAAGTGTCAGGGCACTTTGGGAAATATCTACTAACTAGGATTTTTACATTCATAACTTCCAGGGTAGACCCTAAGTGTCCCAAAAGGAATGAGTTGCTCATTGTGGCAGTCGTATAAAAAGCCAGAAGAGATCAGAGATGAGGACTCAGACAAAACACCACATATTTAGCAGAAGTGGGTGGCCTACAGAGACGTCAGAGATGTATGTACATGCAGAGGGGAATCTTTGAGCGTCACAGTTTTTATTGGTATCACTAAAGTCCTAAGGGGAAAGCCCTGCTGCTGGTATGGGAGTAGGTAGCTACTGGAGGTGACTCAGATGTCAAAAAGAAAAATGGAAGTTCCCCAATTAGTTGCGAGCAAATCATAGGACGAAAAGGAACAAAAAAATTGTGTTTCATGGCAAATGCAGAAGGAAGAAATATTTGTGTCTAAGTTCAGAGCACTGTTAAATACCATTTGTAAGCATTCTGTTAAAAATAGGACTTTTTCAAATAAAGATGGCACTGTGATTTTCACAAGGCTTTACAAATCCTGCTTGCTGAGACACATCCATTTTAGACAAAAGTAAAACAGTTTTGGGATGAAACTAGCTAGACTTGTAAGTAACAGCCATTGTCAGTGAGCCCAAGTCTGATAGGTCATGAAATTATTTTGGGCAACTCTTTGCTCTGTTTTTCCCAACAGCAACATCTTTAGTACCGATGATACCACCGCAGCAGCGGAGCTCCCACGTCACAGTTTCTGTACACACCCACAAGGGCAGGGCCAAAACCTCCATCAGGGAGAGTCCATCTGCTGTAACAGGGTCAAAACTCAACACTGTCTTTGCATTTTCATACTCCTGGCAAAGAGAAACCATCTTATCCGTGCTCACTCTTTGCAGCACAGTTAACCCACGCTCTGACTGCGGGATTTCAGAGGGATGAAAAAGACAAACATATTGTGGGGATGCAGGAAAGAGCCTGTGATCCCTGTGACTGTAGTGACTGCAGTGAAGGTGTCACTGCAGGAAGAAGGGAGGCTTGTGAATTTGGGAGTTTGATCAGATGTGTTTGGTAATGAAGAAATATTCTCTGCAAGTGTCGCTGCCTGGTGGCACTGGACACTTGCCTCTGATCCAGCATCCTCTGACTTCCAGGAGCTTGAGCAACAGAAGAGGTATGATTTACCATTTGTGAATCTCCTGGGACAGCAGTGGTTTGAAAACCTCTGCCTTGGGACAGAGGGAGGAAAAGCAGCAGCAGGATGGTGAAAGGCAGGAATGAACCACATACAGGGAAAGACAGACCCAGGTGCTGACAGGCTGCAGGAGGTGACCAAATCAGAGATGAAGGACAGAGCCTGGGCAGGGCTCAGCACTGACAGGCCAGCAGCACACAGGACCACACTTGTGAGACACAACCCTTGACCATTAATAAAAACAAACCAAGACATGGGAAACCAGCAAAGCCATTGGCCAGCCACCATCCACAGCCAACTTTAAATAAGCAAAGCCACTTACCACAAGGTAGCATAACTGAATGGTCACTAAAACTCACATCAACTCTGCTGCAACACTGCCCTGTTCTTGTGTGGCAGCGACCGAGGCCCCACAGGAGCAGAGAGGGGCCAGCTAAGGGATGCCTCGAGCCATAGGCCTGGCCATGCCACTCCCAGGCTGACCATCTTGCCTGCCCTGGAGGCGATGAGATCCCACCTTCACAGGTCTGCAAACGATGCTCCTCCTAGCAGAAACAAGTCTTTCTCTTGGCCACAGGGTGGCTGTGGTTGCCCTCTGCTTGCTCAGGACTTGAAGACCTTTCTTAATGCCTTGCATTGGTCCAGCTGTCACACATGGCCATGTGCTGGTGTTCACTGATGGGTGAGATGTATGAACTCAGTCCAGAAATCCCCAGCAACTCCAGTTGAACAGTTGCCACCCCAGAGATGACTTTGAGTCACAGTAGTTTTGGGTGGACATGGCTCCAGACTGGGCCTTTCTGTGGCTTCTAGTGTGTTTCTAACTGCAGGTGCCAAAGGTGTGGCAGGAGTCTCCTGTTTGAAGGCCTGGAGGCCAAGAATAAGGAGGAAGATATCCATAAGTAGCGGCTGAGGAAATCCTAAAATCTAAAGGAAAACAGAGCACCCCTTTTTAAGGGGTACACCTGTGGGTTTGGACATAGGTCTTGGCGCTTCTTTGTTCAGCTGCTTGAAGTCAGATTTTCCTGAAATCTGGCATTTAGACACATTCACCTCTAACAGTGTGCCCGCATCGCCAGACCTCCTCACCTTGTTCAAACAGCCTGTTCCCCAATATCCCAGCCTGATCTCCAACATCCCAGCCTGCTCTTTTGGGAATCCAGCGCAGTATCCATCCACTTGTAAGCCCCTAGTGCCAAAACTGCTGGCACCTGGCTGTGCTTCAGCCAGCGTCCATAAGCACCCTGATGCAGGAGAGAGGAACGGGAATCACGCCTCTCATCCTCTTCTTCTAAAACTTTCTAGTCCCAGCATGAGCCAGTAAGAAAGCTTGCTCAGCTGGGTTTCCAAATGAGCCACTTGCTTAACAGAAGCCATATACAATTACCCCCGCTGCCAAGACCACCAATTAAGCTGCAATAGCTTTAGGAAGCCATTGAGCTCGAGTGCCTGATGGTATCAGGTGTCAAGAAAAGGTTGTGAAGCAGAGCCACTCTCAGCTGCTTGCTTTCACTGCCGCTGCTCCAACACCTACACTTTCCTCAGCCTTTTGACTTGACAGGCTTTATAGTTTAGCCTCAAATCTACGACAGCTTTTCTGGGCTTCCTGATGCTTCTCCTGGCCATGGAGGCATTTCTCTGGCCCTGAGATCTTTTCCACACAAGCTGGTAGATTAGCAGGGAGTAAATCTGCCCTGCAACAGCTGCACTCTGATGCTCTCAGGGAGGACTGAGAAAATTTGCTAGGTCCGAAGTCCCCAAATCATGACTTACAGCCTTTGAATCATGAAACTGGAGAAAAAAGTCTCCCAGTACGGGTGGATTTTGGGGTCTGTTTTTCAGCTGTGGACTTCTCCTACCTGCCATGTATGACATTTAAGTAGTTTTACCCACTTTTATATATGTTGAATAACGTGGTCTCAAACTCAGTATGAGGATCTTTTATCAACATATTTCTCTCCCATCCCCCAAACATTCTTGTCTCCTGTGCAGTCCCTCTCCAAGTAGTGTAACATGGCACTAGGACACTGAGATTAGGGAAGGATCACCTTTTAAAACTGGGTCCTTTGTCAAATCTGAATTATGACAGTTCCCCTTAGTAATGCCACAGCTGCTCATTTTAGCAAACTATCACATCTAGTACTACTGTGGGATTTCTAGATCGTGGAAAGGGGGAAGTGGATGTGTGGATTCATGTAAAAACCTGCACATAGGTATTTAAAAATCTACGGTCATTGAGAGTTCACATCTATGAACAGTGTTACCATGAGGTAAATCAAGTACCTTTCCCTCGTCAGGAAAGATTGTTGAGCTCCTCCCCTCCTGAAAGGCATTTGATTAATAACTTCTGTCTTCTATCAAACATCATCTTTATTTTAATATCTTTATAAGACTGCTTATGTCTGCATTATATCTCATGTCTGCAGTATAGAACTAAATATGAAGGCTGTATAACTAACCCCAAGGTCTTGCTGCTTTCAGCCTACATATGCCCCATAACTTGTTTTAACCAGCACTACTCAAGAGAGGGGTTACCTGCTTCACCAGTGGAAGAATGATATTTTAGGATAGAGTTGTGCTCAGGCTGGATTCTCAGGATAGCTTTAAAACACTTTTCTTTTCTAAACAGAGTTTTGAAACTATACAGTGTCAGGATTACATATCCATATATTGTATTCAAATTTGAAATGAAGTTGCTTAAAAATGCATGGGTTTATGTTCAAATTTCAAATTGTACAGCTTCAAATCCCGCTACGTTGTGTGCGTCAGTAAAAATGATCGGTCTGATGGGTAACCAAGTGGAGCCGTGGCTGTTTCTCCTTTTTATGCTGAGATTTGCTTATAGGAGTGACCTCCTCTACTAATTTGTTTATTAATAATGGAAAAAAAAATAAAGCAGTTCATTGACTTGCTGGGCAAATGGGCCGTGATCTATTTCTATTCAAAGACACCATAAACATTTTTCCTACTTTCAAGAACGGCAGAGCAAATAATCCACGGCAATTTCTTACTTTCAGGTTAAGAGACACGAAAGTTTATGAGTTGATAATTTACAGGCAGGTAGTGTAAGTTCTGCGTGAGAAGGAGAAGCCCAGGCTCAGACACTGGAGGAGTTACATTGCTGGTGATGAGCATTGTAGGCGGCACAAATGTCACATCTGGGAACTGATGTGTTTCGATGTTAGATTTGAGCATCCAGCTGACATCCTGCTGGTACCCTCACGTCAAGTAGTTCCAGCACCACATTCTACTAAGGAAAGCACACAAAATCCCTCAGGAGAAACTCGTATTTCACTTAAAGCTGATTCATGCTTGAAGACACGCAGGTTGTTTTCCTCTACAGGTATTGGAGACAGGAAGAAAAGTGTGAAGGGAAAGTTTGCTTTAATTTTAACCATCATAGCGGTTATTTTAAATTGTTCAAATTTCCCAAGCTACAGAAATGCCTCAAAACTTTTGGCTCTAAAAATAATCACTGGAAGAGACTGATGATCAGAAAAATATTAGAAAATTTTAAAAAAATGAATTAATGTGCTTTGCTCATGTAATTGTACTCGTTATGGAGTTTACTGTGTCCTTTTTCTGTTTTTCTTTCAACTGGTCTCTGTCCAACTATTGTGTTTTTTTCGACTTATCCTTCTCTTCCTTGTAGCCATATCTGTAATTTTCTTTTTTTATTTTTTCTACTAGGGGTTATTTTTATCACTCCAACTTCTCCTTTGGAATTTTAAACAGTTTCACTTGAACAGTTGATACACAACAAAAAAAAAAAAATAAGTAAAGTAAAGCCTTTTGCTTTCCTGCTTGTTTTCACTTCCCTTTCTTTTACACTTCAGTGTTACTGAAAAGATTTTTCTCGAGAAAAGATTAATTCAACAGGCCCAAATGAGCAGCAGGAGCCACTGCATTTTGGGACTAAGAAACATAATTATCTATTTGTCTAACAGTGTGGACACACACAAGAACATTAGAACTGGAAGAGTGTAAATACAGAGCAGGCATGCAGCAAATTCTTAGCAGACTACCCCATCTTGCAGTGATTTGTGCTCAGGCTCTTCCTGAGCCAGAGGTGATATCTCTCTCTCCTGGAAGATGAGATGTCTTACGCATCTTGAAGGTGAGAAACATGCACATGATAACTGCGGTTTGTCTCGTGCAATGACTCGCACAGAGCAACAAGCCACAGAGTGCTAACAAAAATACATTGAGCTGTTGATGCAAAACTCAGCCAGTGCCTGCTGTAACACCTAGTTATGGTTGGTGAGACCTAGCATATTAGGATAGGCCTCAGAAAGGTGAAAACAGCTACTCTGGAGAGGCTTTGCTCAACTGAAAGATACAGGGCAGCAAAGACAACTCATTGGAACAGTTTGGATCTCACAAATGCATTCTTGGATATTGCTCATCCTTGTCATCATTGCTACATTTGACCCTTTATAGATGCTTGAAAATTGCTGGGTGTGATAAATCGCTTGAATTCTGGTGTTCAAACCAAAACTGATCACAAATAATAATAGAAAATTTTGTATAGTTTTTTCATCTCTGTAATTATTACTGCCTTTCATTTGAATTAATATTTGAGATGCAGGTGAGCCTTGATATCTCAGAGGAAGACAGAACTGGGAATCGTCTGGGCTGAGCCAAGCATCAATCTATTAAACTCTAAAGGTCTGAGAAGAAGATATAAATGTGCTTTCAATTTAAGAGGGGTGTAGAGGCACAGAGCAGTTGACTGTAGTCACAAGGTGGATTGTAGAATTACTTCCCTCCCCTTAAGGCTGTGTCAACACAAGGGGCAATGTCACCAGGAGAAATTTCATAAATTGTCTGCTGAGTGCTGCTTTGTGATCTTCAGTTTGAGGGGAAAACCTCTCTGCAGGCCTGGAGAACTGAGTGGAGGCAAGTGAAGCTCCAAACTGGGGGTGGATGCAGTGGCCAATGGAAGAAGACTCTTCCCTGGACAGGGCTGAGAGCCTGGAGAAGGTGCAGAGTGAAGCAAATGCTGGCCTCCTCTCCTCCTTCCTGATACTGGGCTGGCACTTAGAGCATTCCTCCTGGGCAGGATACAAGCTCCCAAGCTGACAGGTCAGAGCTTCAAGACAGTCCTTCAGCACCTGCTTTTTCTCTAGAAAGTAAATCCATGCCTATGGCTGCAGTTTGCCAGCTGAGGTGTTGCACTTGGCACCTGACAGCCATTCAAGGGTGAAGGTCTCTGGCTCAGCCCCAGCCCTGTGGCTTTGTCCATATGCCAAACACCAAGGAAAAACTCCATCTCCGGGCAAGTGGCTTAGAAAGCCACAGGCATCTCCTTCCTGAGGCTCCCTGCCGGGTGCTGAGCATGGGAAGGAGAGTTGGAGCCAAAGTGGGAGAGGAGGAGGCAAGACAAACTTGGGGAGCCATGTGTCTACAGAACTCTTCTCCCACTTCCTGCCCTGCCCATCACTGACTGCTCTCGGGGAAGCCATACAGAAAGGAGAATATTCAGACAAGCACAGGATCAAGAGAAGTGTGCAAAGCCAGGAGGAGGGAGGAGAGAGCACCCGCGACCACTCCTGAAGTTGTTCATTGAGGTGTGTGGGGTAGACAAGCTGATGAGTAAGTGAGGTGGTGTGTGACTTGTGCCATGTTCCTGCTGTGGCTGTCACCATGTGCCTGACTGTGAGCTGTATTCCCCCGTTGTGCTTTACTATAGAAGGGGAGGTCTCCAAGACCCTTTGTGGTGTGCAGGTTATACAGCAGCTCTGTGGTGTGCAGGTGTACAGCAGCTCACTGGTGTGCAGGTTATACAGCAGCTCTCACATCGGTCAGGCGTGTCTGAGTCAAGGACAAGCTGCTGTATGTCAGTTCACAGATAAGGTCTGGGCAGAGAACCGCTGCTGACCCTGAAATCAAGCACCCTTTTTATGCCCTCTACACAGCAGTTCACTAGGTGGCCCAGAAAAGACCCTTCCTCCTCTGCCAAAGGTGACAGATGCTCAGACGCAGCAAAAAACTTGTCACCACCAGCCCTAACAGCAACCACTGTGTTTCTAAGTTAACACCAGCTCAACCACCCTCTGGGTTAAGAAGCTTTTTCTAATATCCAACCTAAACCTCCCCTGACACCACTTCAGGCCATTCCCCCGGGTCCTGTCACTGGTCTGAGTACTGTGCCATCTCCTCCACACAGCAGTGGAGATTCTCTTCTCCAGTCATTCTTAAGACGGGACAATACTGAATCCAGCTTTTTTTTTCAAATACGTCTAAGCTTCTCTACAACTTCATATTCATCTACCTTACTTTTGTAGGCTGATCCCCATGTGAGATTTTGGGTGCAGGTGATACATGGCATGAGGAATGATGGAGGTTTTAGCATTTACAATATGATTTTAGGATGGGAACTGACAGAAAGGAGATGGATGATTTTATGTCCAAGGATAAAACTTCAGATTCCCCTTGAGAGATCTTCCACATACCCACCAGAATCCAGTCCAATTCTCAGAGGTGGAGGGATGTGACCCTCTCTTTCTCGGTTCCTGTCTGAGGAGGCACTTTCAAACACCCCCCATCCCACTTGCTCCACTGGCATGTCCAGTTGGCACCTATGGGACCATAACCTTTTCTGACACATTTTTAAGTGATGCAGTGCTAACTTTCCACCTTGTCTTCTGATTCTCAGGTAACACCAACTGGAAAAAGAATAATGGGAGATTGTCTAAACAAAAGTTTTAATTCCACTTGCCCAAGATTTCCCTACAAAGACAGCCAGACACTTCTGATTGCTGTTTACAGCATCGTTTTTGCTACAGGCCTTCCAGCAAATTGCTTAACTTCCCTGCTTACGTTTGTACAAATCCGAAGGAATAAAGTAGTTGCCATCTACATTTTCAGTTTATCATTGTGTGAGTTGATGTATTTAAGTACCTTGCCTTTCTGGATTATCTATGTGCAAAATGGGCACAACTGGACCTTGGGTGACACTGCTTGCAGAATAACAGGATTCATCTTTTTCTGCAATATCTACATCAGCATTCTGCTTTTGTGCTGCATCTCTGTGGATCGTTACCTGGCAGTGGTGTATTCTCTGGAATCAAGGGGGAGAAGAGGAAAGAAGAACACCATCAGAATAGTCTGTTTTGTCTTTGCTGTGGTTGCAGTAATCCACACTCCAGTGCTTTTCATGGAAGATGAGGGAAACTATAAAAATGTGACAACCTGCTTTGAGACAGTGCCCCTTAACATATTATCGTCTTCTTTCAGCTTTGCTAGATTCCTATTTGGATTTACCATACCCTTCACAATCCTCATTTTTACCAACTACAAAATTTTCCAAGCTATAAAAAGAAGCAGCAGCTTGACTTGTCGCCAGAAAGCCAAAGTGAAGTATATGGCTATTGCCATTATTGTTATTTTCTTGTTCTGCTTTGCTCCATACCATGTGGTGCTCATAACAAGAGCCATATACTTCATGTTACATCAGGACTGCCCATGTCCATTTGAAGACAAGATATATTCAATTTTTACAGTGTTTCTGTGTTTTTGCACTGTAAACGGTGTTGCTGATCCAATAATCTATGTGCTGGTCAGTGAAAACGTCAGAGAAGACTCTTATAGGAGCCTGAGAAGATGGAGATTGAACTTACCCAAGCTAAAATCATCCATCAGTCACAGCACTGACAGCAGAAAATCGGAAATGCCAAAAGAATCAGAGGAAGGGGACCAAAGGAAAGAAAACAAAGAAATAACAGATTCATCTGACATTCAAAAGGCCTGTATTAGTGGCAGAGACCAGGAAGGTGGCAGCTAGCTGGTAGCTGCTGCAACAAATAAGAAGTTCCCAATGCCAGCTGCAGGACACAAATATTTACATGCTGACATCATCTTGCATGTCCTGCATGGGCCAGCAACTCCTTGAGGATGCTATGGGGCAATAATTCACATTTCTGTTTGTCTCCCACAATAAACTTTGCCCACCACTGGGGCACTGTACCCCCTCTTACTGATCCTTCCTGCCCTCTCCATGGGGTCTCCCTCCTTCCCCTGCCCCTAGTCCTGGCCACTCCTCGAGTTCTCCCTATTGGTTCCTGTATCCCAACACCGCCCATGTACCACCCCTGTGCCCTGAAACCATTTGCCCCTGTGCTCTCCCCACCCCCCTGGTACCCGGGTAAACTGAGGCTCCAGGCCATGTGACTCTCTCTCTCTCTCTGCCCCTGGGAGCAGCCTGCCAACAGCTCCTCTCCTCTGCCTTTGGGGAGGCAGCATGGAATAAAGACCTTTGCAGTGCCATGAGGAGAGCCTTCTCACCTCCTTTGCCATCACTGAAGTTGCAGGCTGGCAGCCGGAGCAGCGGTGCGGGGCGTCCGAGATGGACTGCAGGAGGGCAGAGAATCCCTGCCTTGTCCCAAGAAGCCCCTGCTGCGCTCCCAGGGAAAGCTGCAGCAACTAAGCAACACCCAGCACTGCAACACACCACTATCATTGGTGAAAATACTGCTTTACTAAGGATATGTGGAACAAACTAAGTCATTTACTTTGACTCAAATTGAGATCTTAAAAGCTTATTTTTTGGACTGACTCTTTTTCTCATCTGAAATAAAACAAGTTTTATCTTATGAGCAAAATTTTAAAAAGCACTGCTGAGGAGAGCAATGTACTATTCTTATGGCTGAAATTTTTGCTTCTTGAGGACGTGCATGTTCAGGTTCTCATACGTGTGCTCTGCTGTTAAAATTTGTGGTTAACCAGCGGAAAATAGTAAAAATGAGTAAGTCTTTCAGCGAGAGCCTTGAACATTTTCCTCGTACTTCAGTGTGTGGCTTCAGCTACATCACACATTCCAGGAACATTAGAGGGCAAAGCAATGGCCTGATAACACAGACCAACAGTACTGCTACTGCAGTAATCAAGGTCCTGCACTGCCCTGAAATCCTTAAAATGTACAATTCTAATGCCTGAGAGCTTACCGTTAGTAAGTTTTATTTGTTTTGCAGCCAGATCTGGAATTCAGTGAAATATATAGAAAATGTATACATTTCCAAGTGGAGTCAGGGACTGCTTTTATGCCATCTCCAAAAATTTGTTGAACTTATGTTTCATTTCTGACTAAGCTAACGCTTCCCTTTTTTTATTGACCCCACTTTTACTGTGTAGGAGTCTGTAGAAGATGTGGGTAGGCTGATAGATGGTATGGAAGGTTGGCAGTCTGGAGAGCACAGTCCTTCCTCCCCACAGCTGGGAACTCCGTCAGACATGCTGGGGCAAATTTCATTGTTGCTGCTGCCACTTTTATTATGAATAACTTATTGATAATAGTTCCTTGTCTTCAAACAAGAATTTAAAAAATAAGAACAATACAAATCCGGCAATGTTCATCTAAACCACTTCTTCGTTTTTTTATGTGATTCAACAGACAGAGATCATTAATCAATTTGAGTGTGAGTTTGTAGAGTGTTTCACAGCATCATTCTATTTCATCTGTGGTGTTGTATTTCTGTGACATGTTGAAATTGTTATTGATGTTCATATTTCTGCATTGAATTAATATTAACTAGTCTTAATGTAAATACAATACTTTTTAATATCTTAAAATTGCCATAGATATTTCTATATATTATGTTTTATTCTTATATATTCTTACACTTTTGGAAAGAACCATTATGCCAAAATCATATATCCTCAATTTATTATATTTATTACATATTTCATTTTAAAATTATTTCATGACTCTTCTGGTGCCTCCCAATCTGGCCTTTAGATGGCCAGGTGTCCACACATAAGGCTCAGAGCAGGTAAGCTGCTCACTAGTGTAAGGCAGTGAGATTAGAAAATTTCACTCTTTTATACTCAGCATTTACTCAGGTATAACTTCCATCATTTGACTTAAAGAAGAGCGGGCTACTGTATAAATAAAACATTATCTTATTTTTACATGTGTCTCAGACATTTATAATGTACCTGGGAGATAAATTCATTGCTGATTATTTTAAGTATGACTGCAAAACACGGAGTGAATAATTTCTGGCTATGAACTAGATCTAGCCAAACTAGTTTTTGCAGATGATACATGTGATTTGTTTGCTTATTCATCAATTTTAAGTTATATCTGAAGACTGCAATTTTTTAAGTAAATGTTTAGGGTAACTTACTTATAAACCTCTATTCCTAACTAAGAAATGCTTTCATGTTCTGTATTAAATTTTGCTGCAAGAGGATTGCTACAATTTTGCTACAAAGCTGGCAAATCCCCATAGGAATGAACTCAGACACTATGCGTGACAAGTTTCTTCTGCAGTTGGTGGCATTGTAGCTGGCCTCAGTCCCTGCTTTCATGTACAACCTAAAGTGAAATTTCTGTGGGGTAGTGAGCGCTGAAATCTAACTCAGCACCAGGCTTTCAAAAACATCTACAACCATGGCTTTTCTTAGTGGGGATATCATCATTCTACAGCTCCCACTGTGGGACGGGTCTTTTAGGAAACTTCCTCTGTACAGTGAAACGATGCCAAAGTCCCCTGACTGTTTGGAATGCCCATCTTATTTTCAAACCAGCACAAACTAACAGTAGCAAATAAGNGGGGGTGCATCAGAGAGACACAGTAATTTTTTAATCTCTTTGGCATGGAGGGAAGCATACAGGTGCCAGCATCCCCACAGCTGGATCTCCCAGCATGTCTTCTGCAACCGGTGTCGAGAGGATGTTATACCCACCAGTCCTCTCCATCTCTGCCAGTGCCTGCTGGGATGGTTTGCACGGCACTGCACTCCCTCTTTCCCTGCGAAATGAACCTTTGCACGGGAGAGGGCGCTTCTGTTTGCAGCAGGGATGCAGCACGGCCTCATGATTGAAAGTGATAAGAATGTGAAGCACAGAAAGAGAAATCTGTTATCCCCAACTGGACTAATACGAATACCCTGGTAGCAGATGTTAGTAGCTGCCGTCATGAGCTGTTGGTAAGAAAGGGTAGGGCTCTGAACTCGTTATGTCTCATCTGTAATTCAGATCTCTGATAACTTCTAGGACTTTACTCTCTTACTCTATCCTGTATGAAATACTCAGAGGTAAGGAAGCAAAAAATAGCCCTTCAGACAGAGAGGAAGTCTGCTGAGGAGAGATGATAAGACATGTAAAAATTTTACAAAAATTCACATGAATATTGTCTATAAGAGCAGCCTCTAAATGTACCATGAAATGATCCATCCTGTTTGCTAGTCCCAGTCGGTGACAGGACCTGTACATTTCAGCCCACGATCACAGATCATCCCCTCTATATTCAAAGGTCTGCCTTGAAATATTTTCTTGAGGGCGATGAAGAATCAAAGAGAAGAGAGATACCGTGGGAAAAGGGTGCTGTATGATACACAAAGTCCTGAAAAGCCTTGTAAACCTCAAGTCGCAGATGTTCCTAACAAATATGCAAATATTCATGTTCAGAAAGCTACTTATAAATGCAGCAGCCTGTATCACAGTTCCCCATCTGTAAAATGTGACATTTCTTCCCTTGAGCATTGTCTGGCTCCTTGGTTTAAAATACAAGCCCTTGCAGGATATACTAGAAAGCTTGAGCAGGTGTGTCTATGCATATTCAGAGCTTATTGCAATGGAGCAGTGAATAGCATGGAGGCAGACACGAGGTATTAAAGCACAAATTTCAATTAGTCAGCACTTTTGGGGTCGCATTCAAAGTACTTTTTTGCTTCTGTTTATGCTGGGGCATCAGAAGAAGAAATATGCAGACTTTCATTTTAACTTTGTGTCTCATTTTGGTAAAAGGAATTAGACCCTTGGGGATTTTGCTGGGATTTTCCTCACTGTGATATTCTGGTGTTTGGAGGTGTCTCATTATTTTCAAAAGATAAGAGTGATACTGATCTGCAGAGTTGATTTCCAGACTGGAAACACTCAGGGCAAACACTCACAAGGCTCATAGTACCTGTCTGGGTACACAGCTGAAGACATCAGTAACACTATTGCACAGCTGTACACAGGGGGCCACCAGCAATAATCTCTAAAATCCCTAGCTCTTGGAGATTTATCCATGTGGACCCTGCCTCTCAAGCTCTTCCCTTCCTGTCTTCCCTTACTTTCATGGGCTGGGAAGCACTTTCTTAGCACCAGTTTTCTGGGATGAGTCTCTGACAGTGTGAGCCTGACACACTTGAGACAACAGCACCATTACTTACCTATTTGATTAATTGGGGGCAGGGGAGTGTTGCCTTTTTTAAATACAGTCAGGAAGACGAGGCTCACAATACCCACTACAGTTAGTTTTTATTCTTGTATGTTCAACATTCATAAGTGATGAGGCAATGTGTTTGATACAGGGCATTTGATAAGGTATTATTAAAAAATCCTATAATTTTCCACTGAGCTGCATGTATGGTTTCTAACTGTCTCCAATTTTTTTGTTCAAATCCTTCCTAAAATAAGGCTCTCAGTGGAATGGTGCACTTCACTGCATTGCTGGCAGGTACAGCTGTGTCCCAGAAGGCACAAATGCACAAGTCTCAAACTGAACTCAGGACTGGATGGAGTGGTATGGAAAAGAGAAGAAAAGTGTACATTAAACAAGCAAGGGAACTCAGGAGTATCACCAACTTATCGCTGTCTTGACTTGTGGGAATGGCCCACCAACAAAAGTCAGGAGATTCTAAACAGGCCAAGAACAAATCTGAAGTTTCATCAGAAACAAGAGGAGGACAGATGGTGATCTTCCTCTGCACACAGTGGTGTGAAGCAGATACCGGGACACTGTAGTGTCAGAAAGGTTTGATGGGAAACTGGAGGTCAGGGGGCCACTTCAGTTTACACAAAAGCAGAATTTAGAGGTGTAAGTGATTTTATAACTCAGCACGGGGCTTTCCCTAATGAGAGGCTGAGTGGAGCCTTCTTGCTTTGTTAAAGGGTGAGTCATTCCCTTTTCTGACCAGAAATATTCCCCTCTCATGAGAGGAGAGAAGCTGGAAATGATACTAAATATTTCTCTTTTTGTCTTCCTAGCATTCAGTTTCAGATACTAGAACAAGTTCTTAGTCAAATTCCAAGATAAGGAGTAACACTGTACAAGGGAAAATACCAGAAAATATTTTTTTTTTAACCTCTGGAGATACTGAAACCCATTCCAAATAAATCAATGGGAAATTAAACCAAAGCCATGAAAATAGCCATCCTCCTCCTCCCTGAAGGCTGTGGAAAATTAAATGTGAATCTGAACTTTTTTTGCTGGACCATAGTTTCAGATCTTAATGATTCCAACCTCGCAGCATTTGGAGAATTTGGGGGGTTTTTAATTTAGAAATGTAGCTTGGGCATAATCTTCCATGATGTAGTGCAATATTAACATATAACCCTGACTTGTCCATCCTTCAGTATCAGATCTAGTTGAACAGCATGAAGAAAAGCTTTTATGAAAGCAACATATCATTGAAATATTCAACACATCAGTCAAATATGAGTTGTGAGTCTACTGCCTCTATTCTGAACCACGCAGAAGTTTCATCTCAGAAATAACACTGAGAGGTTAATTCCCCCTTTCTAAAATTCCAGCTTTTGTTTAGGATAAATTTCTTTGTGTTTTCCAGTGTAATTCAAGTTCTGACCGCTTTTAAGTCACAGGATGATGTTTTTCCTGGAGTTTAATGCAGTCACAAGAGGGCACCAGACTCTGCCCGATTTCTCCTGCTGGGCATGGTGGACTTCACAGTGGAAGAAAAAAACATTAGTACCTCTTATATCCCTAAAGTCCACATCCTGTAAACATAACTTTGTAAGACTTTGTGCTGCTGTTAGGTAGAGCAGTCTGTACAGAGGAGTGTGCGTGTGCTCATCCTCACCATACAAACAGCTGTTGAGCCAGACACAAGATCAGGCTATAATATTTATCCAAATATGGCAGAAATACACAACCGTTTTCAAAGGATGGATGCCAACACGCTGGAAAAAAAAGAAGGACAAAAAAACCACAAACAAACAAACAAAAAAAAACAACCCAGAACTGAAAACAAACAGGGGAATCACGGCGAGAAAGAGACAATTCCCTTGCATTAAAATAAAAAATGGAGGATGATGGAACTTGCCAGGATCTGCCCGTGATTCCCTGGAGAGGATGTAAGGTGGCAGGAGGCAGGCAGACCACCTAAGGCATTCAGCTGAGCCTCATGCAGTATCTAAACACCCAGCAAATTCTAAACAACTCTTTGATGCGCCCCACTTCCCTCTCTGCCTTGGCAAACCACTCTCCACATCACCCTGCACCACTGCTCACGGCAGCTCCAGTGACTTTATCCCAAGTCTGTTGGCATTTGGTGCTATTCGTAAGTAACGCCGATTAAAGATTTATTATTCCATTAATACTAGACATGTTGAAATTATTGCTGGGAAACCACTGGCTACTGGCAGACCACCAGGAGACAGGAGTTAACATTCCTTTCCTGCTACAAAAGTCAAAGCTGTCATTTCCATCAAGGTGCAGGACTGGAGCAGAGAACAAGACCAGCTCACGGACTGTTACTTGTGTTCATAGACATGCTTCTAATTGGGTTAATCCTTTAAACAGACAAGGCACACAGGTGTTAGCAATTATTCTCTTAGAAAAAAAAATCACATTTTTAATTAGCCTTTTCATGCCTTAGTTTACCTACTTCATACCCTCACTTTTTGATACTCTTATTAAACTATAATTGTTTTCGTCCTACAATAATTTATATTTTATAGACTATGTAATTCTGCTAAGCCACCAGCAAATCAAAATCAGCAATAATTTGTGGCTACAGTACATTTTCCTTTTAACCTATTGATTCCAAACAAAATTTGGGAACAATCCAAACACTCCAATAAGCCATCACAGCCTTCTTCTACTCTTCAAGGCTCACAGAGGATCATTTTAATTTGCAGATAAAGCATTTGTTACTATAACCAGCATATTTCTCTTACTGATGCTCAATTTTATTCTACTTGTTATTTATGATGGATCTAAAGAAAATCACACTTCTGGTTTGGAAAATGTAAAACTACTAATGCTGTCAACAGCTTGTTACTGAAGTCTCAACCAACAGAATTATTATTGCATATGAAACTCAGTGTTCTTATTTTTCTACTTTTTCCCCTTAGATTTCATGGTCCAAGTGCTTACCAACTTTAAGGCAAGCTTAAAAATAAATAACTGGAATATGGACCACATATTCCTAAAAGTTTAGTTAGTTTTAACTGTGCTTTTGGATTATATATCTCCAGTCTGCCATGACTGCAGAAATTAGTTTCCCACTGGTATTGTAATTTTCAAGGATACGGCTTCTAGGAACAGCACGGTGCTTTCTGAAAAGCTGGTTTCAAGAGCAAAACACTGTAACATCAAAAGATGCAGAACAGCAAAGGTGCAAGCTCAACTCTGGACTAAAAGATTTGAAAGCCACACTCTAATGTATGTTCAAGAATATAAGAAAAAGGAATTATTCATTAACTTCTTCAGCTTGCAACCACTTCAGGCTATTTTGTTCTTACAGTATCTGCTGTTTCAAAGGAAGGTAGAGCTGATGGGGGAGAAAAGATCTTCACAAGACCAGCACAGACACATTCATCAGAAACAGACTAGCTCCCGAGATGAAAATATTGTACTTAGCTGGCTGCAAAGAAAGGAACACCTCGTGTACTGACAGGCTGCACATGGTTTTCCAGCCTGTGGGTGCTATTTAATAGTAGATGCTTAGTTACTATAGCAACTGTCATAGCCTATGGTATTTATGCTTAGATACAGAACACATATTTTAAGCAGCACCACATAACATGGCACTCAAGCGTCCAAAATGTACATTTAAAAAATCCCTGTTAAGAAGTAGGTGTGTTCTTCTAGTTATTAAAAATCCTTTCTAAGGCAGCACTTTTGCAACAACAAAACAATCTTGTCCCTCACAAACATAAACCAGAACTATCACAACGAGCTACCTTAAAATAAAACCCCAAACAACATTCAGCACTTTAAAATCCTTCTTTGCTGACTGCTGGTGCATCATTTGGAGACTTTTGCTGTTTGGTCCAGTGCATGGTTCTTTGTCACTAGAGGTTCCTATTGTCATTAAGTTGGTATTATCTGGGCTTTGTTCCTCCCGATGTCCACTACAACACACTTCTCACCTGACATGGAGAACACCTCTGAATTGGCTGGTAACTGTAAATCTTGCTGAAAGCACTTCTTTTTACTTTTATTTTGTCACCTCCTGCTAGTTGAAGAGCATAAACAAATACTGCAACGAGGGCATTATTTCTTTCAGCGCCTTTCCACTGTAAGAGGAGAATGATGGTAACTGACCTCAACAGCTACCTGCCCGTGAGGGGTCTTTAGCTCCAACAAAACCACTTTAGCCAGGCAGAGTTAGCGGACTAGTGCAAGCCTAACTGCTTTCCTGTGTCCTGTTTCCACTCTGTTTCCTGCAATCAAAACATACCAATACCTCTTCTTAGCAATTGATTATTGGTTCCATAAAGCTACTAGCTGGCTTGGGTAAAAACAGCAGTGCTGCTTTTAGCTCAGAGTATCTTAGTCTGTACAAGTTCTTACAAAGAACTCATTTCTTGGCTCATGTCACTCCTAATCCCCATGGCCTCCTAGCTGATAGATCAGATACCCACAGCCATAAAACCTAAGGCCTGAGGCTCGTGGCCTGAGGCAGAGAGATTTCTGCCTAAGAACGGAATGCTTTGCCATTGTTGTGCTGACAGCCACCCCCACCACCCCCCCCATCACCTGCCTACTACCACTGTTCAGTTTTTCAAACCCCTAGCTGAGCCAACACTGCCATATTCAGACATGTGTTAGCCCGTGCGTGGATTAGCTGGGGTGATGAGTGCTCTGACTGTGCTATTCTCATTTTGTAAGCCTCTAACATTTGATGCCAGCATCATTATCATCCCACATCAGGCTACAGTTAGCCCGCAAATGTTCGCTCACTTACTACAAACCTTTCGGTTTGTTTTACAGGCACCAGTTGCCCACTGTTCTTTGTCTAACCCCTCCTACAGGTAGGAGCAACATCCAGGCTCGGAGCAGTGAAGGAGAAGCTTATCCTCACTGAAGGCTGAGCAGAACTTCCAGCCGCCTTTGATGATCCACACATTAACACATTGCAACTATACAAAAACACTTTCTCTGACATTCAGTGCACTGTGACTGCAAGACTGCACGCAGTGAAGTTGTATCCTGTACCTGGCTTATGGGGCCCAGCTGCACTGCTACTACAGGCTTGTTTCTCAAGGAACAGCCACATGTAATTACTCCTTAGCTGTTTTTCCATCTGCCTCTGGATTTTTTTAGGGGAGCTCTGCTGCAGGAATGTGCTTGTCTGCAGAAGCACTCAGGAGTGATTCATAATGCTGCCTATCTCAGAGGTAATCAGAATTTGCCAGGTTGGGCTTAAAGGAAACTATGTGTACTAGGAGTGGGCCTCCTGCCCTACTCTAGAGCCCAACAAAAAGACAAACGTATCTTAAATGCTTTAATCAAACTGTAATTATGAGAGAAACAATATAGACTCAGAACAAGTCCACGTTGTCTTTAGCAGGCAGAGGCAAGCAAGCTCTGTCCCCGTTCTGAACCAGTGGGATCACAGCCAAAAACTCTTCCAAACCACAGGCAGTTGTGCTGGTAATGCACATAGCTTGAGCTAACACACCTTGTCTCTCAAAAAGAGTCGCTAGCCAGAGCACAGCACTGCACTGGCGACAGCTCACAGCTTCCAGTTCAGGGCTGAGTCATGTCTGGTTTTGTTGAATTTAGGGCTTTTTTTGTCTTTTAAAAGGGTAGTTTCAGCCCTGCTCCTGGACACTGAGTTTCTGTTAATTTCTGCGGTTTTATAAACATTATCCAGCTCTAAGCAGCCTTCCCGTCACAGCCAATGCGTGAAAGTCTGGCCAGCCCAGCAGGGGCTGAGCAGCTTTGAGAAAGGAGCAGCAAAGCATCAAGCACAGCCCAGCACAGGCTTGCTCCAGCAGGGAAGGAAGGGGGCTGGGCGAGAGGGAGCAGTGGCTGCTTTCCAACGCCCATGGCACGCAGGTCACACCAGCCGGTACCAGCCACCGCCGGAGGAAGAGGCAGGCAGGGTTCCCGGCAGAGCAAGCGGGCTGTGGGATAGGAGAGCCGGAGCTGGCTGCCGGCACAGCTCCCGCAGCCGCGGATGCTCCGCTCGGGGAGGCGGCACGGCTGGAGCACACGCAGCTCTCCGGGATTGAAGCCAAGCCCGTCCTTCCACCGAGCACAAGGCAACCGCTGCCCAGCCAAGGGAAGGGGCTCAGGGCAGCAGCTCCGCTCGTCCCGGCCCTCCTGCTCTGAGGCTGGGGCTGCAGCTCAAATAACTCCCTCCACGTGCTAAGGATGGATCTACACCTTGGACCCTGCTTGGAAAGGGCGAGACAATGCCTGCTCCTGTCCTGTAAAGCAGCCCTGTGCCTCCTGTTTCAGACAAAGAGAACATCCCATTCGTGTTCTGTACAAGCTGCCAGTGCTTTTAAATGCCTTCAGAACTTCCACTCGCTCTGGAGAGCTTGCTGTGTGTCAGTGGTGACCCGGCTTCCCAGGAGAGACCTGCTGAGCTGATTTGCACCATGTTCCCTGTCACCCGTGTTGTTCATTTCCTCAGGAGGCAGGCTGCTCTGCAGTGTCTTACTAGGTGTAATGCCTCCCAATTGTCTAGACGCTTTGGGTACATGCTCTGAATTACCTTTTGATTTAAAGCTGTCCTGGCGATCCTGGCCAGTAATTCCCCTCAGTCTTTTCCTTTTCTTTGTAACCAGTTACTTTCTTCATCTCCATTTCCCCTGTCAGGTTGTTTTGCAGACATCTCTTTCCAACTCTCTAGTAAATACTTCAGGCTGTATTGTTTTGCAAAGGTCTGTCCAGATTTTTCCATCTTGACTTTTCGAGTTTTGTTTCTCACATATGTGAGATGTGAGAGTTGTTTTCTGCTGAGAATAATCAAATTATGAGATATCATTAGTTTCTCAGATTTTCAAAGATGGAGAATTTTTCACAATTTTTCTTTCACTGGTTTAGTCAGAAACATAGATGATGTAGTTCTTAAGCCATAAGTTCCACTGGAGAGGTTATTGGCGGGAAAAAAAACACAGGCAAAAACATCGAGATCCTTTCACTACAGCTTCACAGAAAAAAAAGAAAAAAGGATAAGGAGAGGGGACTTCAATATCTTACTCTATATAGATGATTCTATCATTAGAAAGAGCAATGCAAATGAAGTTCTTCAAGCTGTGATCCTCCAGGGAACAGCCCCCACACTGCCTCGAAAGGGGCCCCCATGGAGGCTCAAAGGTTCTCACAGGATTTGTTGTGGGAATACCTATTTGAATTCCTGCTGAGCTGGGGCTGCTGGGGAGGAGGGGCGTGGGAGGATGGTCAGGCCTTGCTGCCGCCAGCTGTGGGAGGCAGTGGCCTGCGGGAGCAGCTGAGGCAGCAGAGCCCAGATCTGCTCCAGGAAGATGCCAAGTGTCTGGAGTGATGGCTCCTGGAGTGACTGTGTCAGTCGTGACAAACCAGGCACTGCTTTAGGAAAGACTGTGCCCAACAGGAATGTACTTTTCCCAGATATTTTTCACACTGATCATCTTTTGTTTCATGAGCAATTTGGAGATTACCAGGATTACATCTTGGCTCACTGCATGCTGGGGATTACATTAAATTTACTTACAGAATATTAGAAATTAATTGTCTAGGGTTAAGTTTAATTGTAACTTGCTGACAGTTTAACATGAGTGGGTCCTGCTCAAAGCTTGTTGTCAGGGAACTGCAAATGAACTGTTTGTTAGCATGGACAGCTAAGCGGGGGAGTAAACAGAGAAAGACTCAGTATCTTGAGATAAAGGTTGAGATCCTGAAGGGCCTCAGGATGGAAGATAAGAACAATTAATGGCCTGCCCACATGGACATGGAAGAAAAATTCCATGAGGTGTTAGAAAACTCCAGACCATAAACCACTGTTCGGCGTAGGAAGATCAGGTGCACAGACTGTGAGGATATAAAGGCCCGGAGATTTCTTTGTCTGGGATCCCTCCAGAGGCACCAGCTTGAGCTGAAATAATCCAACTCTGCCTCAGCACCTAAGGTCCAAATTCTTCCTTAACACTGCAAAACTTCTGAGGTGATACAATTCACAGCTGAGTACCTGGATAAAGTCTTTGCACCATGTGGATGGCAGGAAATCTGGCATACAAATGTGTTTGAGGTTCTTGTTGGGGTGGCTGGTATGGAGAACTCAGCTCTGAAAAGCAGCGGTGACACTCAGCCTTTCTTGTGTGAGTCATGGGACAGAAGGAACCCTTGAAGCTGAAGGGCCACCAGATAACAATGCAGGAGCTGTGGGTCGTGTGTGGTGAGTCAGGAGAGTTCGACCAGACAGCACAAGCTGTAGAGCATGTCAGGCTCTTCTACCAGTGCATCTGGAGGAGTGGGACAGGGAGAAGGAGGAGGACGACTTGGATGACTTGGTGTGATGTGTTGAGCCTTGACTGAGGTTGCATTCTGACATCTGAGAACATGGTGTGATTCTGGGCTTGTAGCTGATTGTGGTGAACACCTAGAAATAGTTTCACCATGATCCACTGAGAGCTGTAAATGTCTGTTATGAAGCATACCCAGTCATCATCTGTCCTGATCACTGTGTTCTAGAGGGCCTGTTCTGCAGTGTTGATTCAGTTGAACTCACAGGCTATGGCCTGCCAGAAGATACTGTGATAAAAAAAAACCCAAGAGAAAGAAGACATCTTTCTTGACTGTATAGAAGCCAATATAAGGATCTCCAGTTTGAAGTGAGTGCAACATGAAGTTGTGAAGGAGGTTTAAAATGTCCATCAAGGGAAAACCACCCTGGAGAATTGTGTGTTACAATGTGACACCAGGGGCATAACAGTGAAGACATCAGCCAAGCTATTAATGAAAAACTCAGATCATCTGTGTGATGCCAAGGGTGCTGGTGTGGAAATGTATCTAGGTAGTGCATGCACTCTGTTGAACAGTGGCATGTACTGCTGCGAGGAGGGAATACTTACAAACAACTTCTTAGATGAATATTATGACATTCCCAAAGTAACTATGGTCAAGAATGTGATCCATAATAATGAAGGATATGATGTGATCCTGGTTAGACCAACGATTCTCTGTGATATAAAGGATGCTTCAGCAGCCAGAACAAAAGGGAACACACAGCCCACCCAGTCGGGGGATGACCAGCCTGTGTAGAGGCTTCAGGCATGAACAACTACCTGAATGCACAGCTTCATGAGAGAGCTGAGATTTCTGAGCAAACTGAAAGCAACTATGAAATTGTAAATGAACTTGGGGCTACTTCTACAAAGAAGAGCCAGAAAAAGTGACAAGAAATGACTGAGCAAACTGGGAATTACAAAAGCTGATGACAACAGGTTCAAATAGAAAGGGAAAGGAAGTTTTGGTACCTTTCTTTTCTGACTGTCTTGACTCCTAATGGCGTTGCAGTAGCAGATTTGCACAAGATATTGTTGTAACTGCTGCTTTCCAAGGAAATATTCCACCAAGCCTTCCAAAATGTTACCAACATGTGACAAATATGGTTAACAGTATACATATTGCCTGTGGCAACTTTGCTTCCTTGCTGCGAGTGTGGGTAATATGGTAGAGAACACCTAAATGCTTGCCATACAGTGACTTTTAAAGAAATACCTGAGTCAAGTGAAAGCCTAGTGCTAAGACTGGTTGTAGTTGAGTTTTTTTAAGTTATTCGTCAGATCCCATGCCATGTTTTGTGCTTTGATCTTATGCTTTTATTTCTCAAGTCAAATCCTTATTAAAAGACTGGAGCTAAATATATACATCTATATAGACATATAAAGGGAAAAACATCAACAAAAAAATCAACAGCACCAAGATTGACAGAGTTCAAGAAGAATTTGGATAATACTTTCAAACACACAGTGTGCTTCTTGGGGCCATCCTGTGCAGGGCCAGGAGCTGAGACCTCCATAATCCTTGTGGATCCCTTCCAACTCAGGACATTCAGTGTCAAGCTGAATAGAGCACAGGAACATCTCTCTTTGTGGCATCGTTCTTGCACAGCTTTAACTTGTGGTTTTGACCATGAATGCCACGAGACTGGTGCAAGAAACTGTAAACAAGGAGAAATACTGTGCTTTGCAACCTGTCTTGTACCAAAAGCAGATCTTGCTTTGCGATGGAAATGTTATTTCCTCCTGCTTTACTGTATGACACCACAGCTCTGCTGTTTCCCAGCCTCTCCTACAGAACCTCAGCCGCAAGGCTCGCCGATCCTCCAGCTCCTGCTGCCTGTCTCACCCTTTCTCCATTTCCTTCCCCTCCCCGTCCCGCCGCGCCCCGGGGGCGGGAGGCAGCAGCTGCCGCCTCTGCGGCTCTCGGGCAGCCCCGGCCAGCCGCCCCTCCTTCCCTCGGGCTGCTGCGGAGCCGCCGGCACGTAGCTGCTCGGCCGGGAGAGCGACCGAGAGGCGCTGGGGCGGCCTAAGTGGTTGCAGATGTGCAGCTGCATCGGGCGGGGGCCACAGCAGCGAGCAAGGCTTGGGGAGGGGGTTTTGCTCAGCTGGGCGGCAGCAGCTTTAGGACAGAATCAATCAGGTTGGAAAAGACTTCTGAGACCATCGAGTCCAACCTGTGACCAAACAGGACCTTGTAAACCAGACCATGGCACTGAGTGCCACGTCCAGTCTTTCCTTCAACACGTCCAGTGACTCCACCACCTCCCCGTGCAGCCCATTCCAGTGCCTAATCACCTTTTCTGTGAAGAAATTCTTCCTAATGTCCAGCCTAACCCTCCTATAGCACAGCTGAAGGCACTATTCTCTTGTCCTGTCACTTGTTACCTAGCAGAAGAGGCCAACCTCCACCTGGCTGCACCCTCCTGTCAGGGAGCTGAAGAGTGATAAGGTTCCCCCTGAGCCTCCTCCAGGCTAAACACCCCCAGTTGCCTGAGCTGTCTGTCATAAAACATGTGCTCCAGACCCTTCCCCAGCTCTCTTGCCCTTCTCTGGACACACTCCAGCACCTCAACGCCCTTCCTGAATTGAGGGGCCCAGAACTGGACACAGCACTCGAGGTGTGGCCTCACCCGTGCCCAGTACAGGGGAACGGCCACTTCCCTGGTCCTCCTGGCCACACTATTCCTGATAGAGGCCAGGATGCCACCACCTGGGCACTCACTGCTGACTCATGTTCAGACAGCAGCTCCCTGCAGGGTGTGAGACATCACCCCCGCCCCAAGCACGCGGGTTCCTGGCTCTGACTGCGAGACCCGGGGCTGGGCGGCCGGGCCCGAACAGGAAATGCCACACGCCTTGCTAATGGAGTCCTGAGGCCTCCTGTCACCCCCGCGGGGCGCAGCGCAGGGGCTCCCCAGCCCTGAGGGAAGCGGCGCCTGACGGCGGGGAGCGCCCAGATCGGGGCGGCCAAGGCTCTCTTTCCCCTCCCCCACCACAGCTCCCCGCAGGCTGCAGCGCGGCCAGGTCTGAACCTGTTCCCGCCGGAGCCCGTGGCCGGGAGCCCAGACGCGCCGCGGGGCCTTGGCTGCGGTTTGAAATCGGGGCGGCCCCGCCTCGCCACCGCCCCCGCCTCCCTCAGCCTCTCACGACCGAGGGGAAGGGCCCGGCCGCCATGGCAACCCCACCGCCTTAGGGGCGGAGCCCGGGGGCGGGACAGGCGGGCGTTATGGCCAATCGCAGCTGCGAGCGGCGCCTGTAAGGCTTGGCGACAGCCAGTAGCAGCCGCAGCCACACCCTAGTGGGCGTGGTCTCCGGAGAAAGCCCGCCCCCGGAGGGCGCGGGTCCCTTTGTGGGGTTTGACAATAAGATGGCGGGCGGGAGGAGGCGGGGCCGGTTGGCCCCGCCCGTTCCTCAGGCGCGGAGCGGGCGGTGAGGCGGGAGCGGAGCGGGGGTGCCTGCGCGGGCGAGCACCGGCGACAGCAGCGGCAAGGCGGTGAGTACGGTGGGCTGGGTCGGGATGGGCTGGGTCGGATCCGCGGGAAGCCGGTGCTGGTCGAAGCCGTAGAGGGGACGGAGTCGATTCAAAATGGCGGCGGGAGCGCGGGGCGATGAGTAACCGCTGGGAGCGCTGAGGGGGCCGGGGCGGGCGGGACAAGGGGCCCGTTCCGCACTCCTCCTGCGCTCGGTCCCTTCCGCAGCCGCGCTCTTTCATCGTCCGCGCCTCCCCCGGGCACCCCGTTGCCCTCCCACCGCCGGGGAGCTCCCCCTCGCTCCCCGCCCCGGTCCCGCCTCTCCCCCCGGCTCTGCGGGCTCCCCCCGCGCTCAGCGCTCCCGGCCCCTGTCTGTGTTTCCACGAGCTCCTGCCCCAGCTGCCCAGCCTGCCCTTCCCCGGGTGCTGGAGCCCCTTCCCGAATCTCGAGTGCCGGAGAGGTGCCTGCCAGCTCCCTATGCCGCGGGGGTGGGTAGACCCCAGTGCTTTATAGAGGCCTTTGTTCCAATCCGAAAAGCGACGTTTCTGGCACCAGCCCTCTGCTGTGTCCACATCCCACCTTTTACCTCGACACCACCATATGGGCACACGTGCATGTCTAAAAGAGGAGCAGCTCTCTTTCCATCTTTTTCTCCACTATTACACAGAGCTTTGGTTTGTTCCTACGGTCCTTAGAAAAGCCAGTGTTGGAGTGGAGAGGATTAGAGTGGTAGAGGGGAGATACAGCCCCTTCTTGCCGTGTTAACCATCATCGCTGTACTTACGGCTGCACAAAAAGCAGTACTGTGCTTCACTGAGCCTCCAGCACTGGCCTAGGTAGGTCTTGTCTGCTTTCTTCTAAAGATAAGCACTGCTGAAATTCCCTGTCTTCTCTGTTACCCTGACTAATGGGAAGCAGCTTTTTCCGTTAAGCACTGAACTGTATCTTTGGCAGCGTATCACTATGTGAGTCTGAATTGAGTGTGAACCTGGAATGTCTTAAGTTGATGCTCTAACAAGAACTGGATCAAATTTCAAGCACCTTATTTGTAAAGCAGACTGGAAATTTGTCTATCCTAAAAGCAAAACTTGTAACGAATTACGTAACACGGTGCTATTATTAAAAAAAGAAAAAAAACAAAAACACCAAAATCCACAAAACTCCTTTTTCCTAGTGCATTTTGCTGCAGTTAGCTGTTGTCTCCTTGACAGCATTTTTTTTGTATATCTGTTTCAAACAGCAGTTTAGTTGAACACACAGAGTTTGGGCTTGTGACACTGGGGTAGCAGTGGAAGAAAGGAGATGGTGTTGCTAGTCCAGATACTGCCTCTTGGACAGAGAAAGATGCTGCTTGAAATTATCGGGGGATTTTGAACACCTCGACTCTGAAGCAGCAGCAGTCTTGCTTTGATGTACCAAAAGGTTTTACACAATGGCTAATGCCTTTTTGAGCATGTTAATGTGTAAATCAATAGGAAAAGGTACTTAGATTTTAATTAATTAGGTTTCAAATTTAGCATTCTCTTGAGATGAGTGCTTATTGGAGATAATGCAGAGAAGTCTGTGGGAGGTCATTTGTGTGCAAGGTTTTAATTGCATATGATAATAGCTATGAAGTTAATATGCTTTTACTGAGAACTTGGTTTCTGAGGCACACATATATGCTGGTTTATAGAACCCGAAGAAATGATTGCCGTGATGGACATAGTCTTCAGTGTTATACTAACGGAGATCCACGTGGTTTGGTTATTGCCCTAGGAAAGAACTTGGAATCACATGCAGCAGGTTTTACACATTATTATATTGCATGGTAAAACTTTCCTTCTATAGTATGTAAATGGACTACAGACTGGACTGGTCTGCCAGCATCCCCTGTCATTTAGTTTGTGGATAATTGCTCCTTTACTAAGAACTCAGGGCAACAGTTATCTCCTGTATTGCCCACCATTTTGGGAGGCAAACAGCCACAGCCTCTCCCTCTAAGATTGTTAGATATATCAAATAGCATCAGAAAAGATTCCAATTTGTTTTTCTCATGACTGCCGTCTTTACCTGTAGTTATTGGAGGGGAGGGGGGGGACAGACGTTTGGTGGGTTTTGCTTGGTTGGGTTTTTTAAAATTAGGTTTATGCCCTTGACACCTACCCTCCAATAAAGTAGGAATTTTGGTATTCAGATAGTTACCAGACGCAGGCTCTCAAAGAGATCACTTTTCATTTATTGAATGTTTTGGAAGTATACCTGGGGAGCAAAAACTCCTGAACTTTTATAGTGTCATAAAGTGTTTGCCAGAAATAAGAAATAGTTTACTGACTTGATACAGTGTCTGACTGAAGTTGCAGTTCAGATGCCTTAAGATACTGTTTTTAAAGTTGCTGTGAGCTCAGTCCATAAAAGAATATGAGACTATGAGTTGGTTGTAATACAGTTTCCATGACATAACATCATTTAGTTTGAATATCGGGATCAAGTCAAAATATTTTGGCTTGAGAATGTTAAAGGTGGAGGGTTTTTTCCATTGTGGTATTTTAATGTATATGGAGCTTCTTGAGGAAGTAAGTGTTTTCTGCACTCCCACCCCCAAGTCCTTTGTCAACCGTCTTCTTCCCCGCCACGTTTGAGAGCAAGCAATCTTGAAAAATTGTTCATTTCTACACAAAACAGAAAATAAGAACAGATGTCCATGTGCATGCTCTTTACTTCTTTTTTTTCTAGGTATGCACTTCAGTTGCAGACATGGAACTGTCTTGTACTGCACAGACATGTCTAGAAAAGTATCTGAATTGTTTCCATAGTTTATTATAAAAGATTTTGTAGCCTGTTGGAACAGCATTCTTTCTAGTTTCAGTAGTTAAGGAAATTGTTGCATGTAAAGGGAAGTTGTATTTGATATATCAAATCTTACTATGCTTCAAATGTGTTTTAAAAACTCAGCCTTTATAGTTAAAGCAGTTTAATTACTGTCATTACTTTTGTTATTGTCATCTTGCAAAGTAAATCTTAGTCATAAGGTTTCTGTGCTGGTAAAGGAAAATTCTCTCATGTTTTGCTATGTTTCAGTTTTGTGTTTGTGCCAGCTCATTTTCTCTAGATGCTACAGAGATATGCATGGGTTTGTACAACAAAGGTGAAAACTATAGTTCTGTAATAAAAGTAAGGAAGACTTGCTTTCATTACCTTTTGTTTGTACACACTTAATCTTTTATGCTCATATGAAAAATTTTTGTTTGCTCTTTAAATGGCAATGGTGTAGGCATAAGGGAGAGGCTGGTCCAAAGGTCAGGGCAATAGCCTAGGACTTGGAATTAAACTGGCATTTTCTTTCTGCTGCGGATTTTGGGGGTATTGTTGGCCAAATAACATTTGTGCTCTAGTTGTGCATTGGGTTTAATAGTACTGTTCATGTTTGTGGGAATGATGCTCACATCATACAGGATAGAGATACTGAAGCAAAACTATTTTGCTCTGCATCTCCTGTCCCTGCCTCACATCCTGCTTTCCTGTGCTTGGTAGGTGGTGCTCTCACTTTTACTGTATGGACTCTTGCTCAGTAGCATGGGAGAAGAGGAAGGACTGCATCAAACACAATTCCTGGTACGTCACTTTTTGCTTCTTAAATGAAACTGTAACCTGGTACTTTGTGATGACACAGAAGTGGCTTTATGATGTAAGATACTAATTGAAAGCAAGTTTTAGAAAAAACTCCAGTGAATGCTGTGAAGGGTTTACCTTTAAGAATCCATAAATGTTTTTCCTCTGCTTCTAGGTACCTAAGTGTGTGTGATGTATTGAGGTTTTCAAGTTTTCTCCTGTGTTCTGTTCTGTCCTGTTTTTTCTGTTCTTAGAAGGCATTTGAATGCCAAATTATAGATGTATGAAAACCAGCTTAACATTCAATTGAAGTTTTAATTACTCATCACAAGAATGTAAGTTGAAATAAAGGAAGCTTCAAAGTCTGCACAGTGTTTAATGTTTGATGATGTAATCACACATGGTTTTTACACAGTCCCAAAAGATGTTTCTAGAGATTGTTTCACATGGGGGGGAGGGTGTGTTCAGAAATTACTGTACATACAAATGTAGGAAAAATTAAATAGGATATCCTCTAATAGGAAGTTTGCAGGAACATCTAAAAATCTGGAAAAGGAACTATCGAGCAACAATGTGTGTTGTATTTAACAGGAGTAGTGCAAATATGTTAGGTTTCAGGATAAAATTTTAGAAGAAATGTCCAAAGTATTTCATATATTGCTAATCCATGGATAGCTTTTAAGAAGTTATGAAAAATGACCACAAGACCAAGTTCATTCTATATTGTAGTCTCTGCACATTATGATTTCTAAAGAGTTTTGTCCCTTCAGTGGAAAGAAATCTCTTAAGAGTCAGCAAATCCCAAAGAAGGTTATTTCATGGATATATACAGCAATGTAACAAGTGTTGTACAGTCAGACCAAGTGTTTATCTAGCTGCTGTGCTATCCCCAGGTTTTCACTGTAGATAAGCATGTAATGTATTTTGAAAGGAAGAGTGTTGTTGCCCTTTGGTGGATTTTTAGTGTCTCTGAAGAAGCTGAGAGAGAATTCCTTGAAAATACATAGAATGTACTGTAGCAACCAGAAAAGCAAGGCAGAGTTTAGGGCTTATCAAGGAAAATTGGAAATGATATAGAAAGACACTGCAATAGCATTTTGGTTTTATCAGCTTTTAGTTGAAAAGCTGTTTTGTTCAGGTCACTACCTTGAAAAAAAAATCCCTAAATATTGGGCTGACAGGAGTTCTAAGGACAGAAGACTTAGAAGGGAAATAAGGAAGACGCATAAACATAAAGATCAGGTACCAGCTTTCATTTGCAGCCTAATTTTTATAAGACTAAAAGAAGTGATATATATTGCATTTTTAAAAAGTTACTTTGTATTTCAAGGGACCAGCTGCAATATTTTCATGGGGCACTGTTGTCAAAATTAGTGCAATTCAGAAGAAGAGCTGAGGCTGGTACTTGAGAGGCACCCATTGGAAAATTCAGCAAGGGATTTTAGGTGTGAATACTGAGAAGCCTGCATGCACCCTGTGTATTTTTAGGTGGTGGACCTAAACTAGGAATACAGGAATTTTGCTATTTTACAGTCAGCTGGGAAAGGAGTACAGAAACCCATACAGATGATGACTGTGACTGTCCTTACTGGACTTTCCCAGTTCTTATTGGAATTACACAGTTCACTTACTCACCCAAGGAAGGGAACTGGAGGGACTGCTTTGGGCACTTCCGCTGAATGTCTCAAGTTACATGGAACAAATCTAGATACTAGTCTCTTTGCAGCCAAAATAAGCTAATCTTTTCACATATGCTGCTCATGGGGTTTTTTTCGTATTACTGTGTTAGGCATGTTAATGTTCTGGAGGGGTCAAATCTTTTAAAGATGGTGTGCCAGGTTGTATTTTTATTTCCAAAATTAGAGGTTAAGCATGCCAGTAGAAACTCGGGAGGAGCGAGGAGAAACTGCCTCTCCAGTAGGTGAAATACAGCCGGTGAGATGTTTGCTTCTGTGCGAGGCAGCGGCTCCTGACTTCCATCAAGTGTGGAGCTTAATGAGAGCCAGGAGCTGGGAGCCCCTGCCTCTCTCCGATGCCATGCCTTGTGGACCTGCTCACCCCTGGTTCCCGAATGTCGCCTTTGGGACTCGGTCCATATGTTCCTGACCCCTGTTGTACCACTCTGGCCATTCTAGGACATGGTATGACGATTCTGATGTTTCTATCTTAAAAAAATTTGCTTTTTAATAAAAGATTAAAGTTTGCTGTTCTGTTTTTTAGTCTCTTTTTTTTTTCCTCTCCCTCTTGAGCTATTTGTGTTGTACACGACTTTTTTTTTATTTGTTTGGTTTTTTTTAACAGGACACAATGTTTGTGCGAGGATTAAAGAGAAAATGTTTTGATGGTGAAGAAGATATTGAAGGGACTCTGGCTGGTATTAAGGCTATTCCTTCCTATAATCTCCAGCGGCAGTCGCTTTTAGATATGTCCTTGGTTAAACTTCAGCTGTGTCACATGCTGGTCGAACCCAACCTTTGTCGTTCGGTACTTATAGCCAACACGGTACGGCAGATCCAAGAGGAAATGACTCAAGATGGGACTTGGCAGATGATAAATACACAGAATACAGGGCAGGCATCCCTGGATCGTCTTGTTTCAACAGATATCCTCTGTCGTTCATCTCGGGATCAAGTTGAAGGAAAGCACGTTCCAGGCTACGGTACTTTCAATAAAGACTTTGACAGTGACCAGGCACAAGATAGTTCAGAAACTATGTCAACAGCCTCTGCAGCGCAAGCACCGAGAAACCTGCAGAGCAACGTGTGGGAAATGGAGACTCCACAGGAAAATAAAGGAAACTTTCAAAAATCTTTAGATCAAATATTTGAGACACTGGAGAATAAAAGTCCTAATTCTGTTGAAGATCTGTTTTCAGAAGTTGACAATTCTTACTATGATCTTGATACTATGTTAACAGGCATGATGAGCAACACAAAAATGGGACATTGTGATAGTCTTGAAACATTTTCTTCTCCAACAAATACAGGTTCTAACTCTAATTGTAAATCTGATCTTAATGACCTTGATCATATTGTGGAAATCCTTGTTGAATCCTGAACCTCTGTGTGTAGGAGGTAAAGATCTGTTAATGGGAAGAAAAAACTTGAGAAAGCAATTTCCACAGTTTGTTCTATCACATCTGCACAAGTATTTTACAAATATCTATATGTTATATATATATTAAGAAGCACTTCATCTTGCAAAATAGTGTTAACTCTTAAAGTTAACCTGCAACTTGTAGTGTAGTAATCTGATTTATCACCCACTGAACTGTAAGTACATACGGTAAATGTTTCTACATTTGGGGTCCAAGGCTCTTGCAATTGGGTTCCTTTTACCAGTTTGTTTTATCCTTTGATGGAGGATATCCTCAGGGGGAGGGATTCTCTCATCTTCTTATACTTCTCCCATGAAAATGGTAATAAACAGAGAGGGAAGTTGGATAACTGGTTTCCTATTTTCCTCCAGTTTCCACTTTGTTACACCACAAAACTACCATACCTGCTGCTTTGGTTTTAAGTCGCTATGTGGCTCTTAAAGAGCAGTATGCAATAGTTCATGTTATCCTTGCTAGCTTCTTCTGGGTTTTGCTACAATTTTTACTTCAAAAATAGTTTTAAAGTGTTTATTGGTGTTTAGATTTTTCCAGGTATTTTCCTAAAATATATTTTTTACTACAGATGTTATGTCAGCTGCTAACTTAGTAACTTTTGATCATATCTGCAGTTGATGTATTTTTTGCAAGATTTTCAAAAAGGGATGTTTTTTTACCATGAGCTACCCAATGTAGTTCAGTAAAGTGTATGTAAATGTAAATATACAATTTTATACTTTGCATTAAAATGTAAGAGCTGTTTTCATGATTCTGTTTCATAGAGTAGTACTTTACTAAATTGAGAATTGTACATTTATGCTTTTCATACACCACATACTTTAGTATCATTGTAGGAAGAGCTTTGATCCAGCTTTATACAGTTACATTTAATTCATTTCAGACCATACTTTTTGTTAACTACAAACCTAAATGATGTAGGTTTTTATTTATGTGTATTTATATGTAAATGTCATCAAGTGAATTGTTTATCATTGAAGTCTGCCATCACATACTTGTTTTTATGGGATAACTATCTTGCACTAATTACTACAAAAAGTGTTATTAGCGGCCTTTAAGTCTCACTGGTTGATATGTCATGATGTCTTGTCATAATTAATATGCTCCACTCTTACCAAGGGTTTCCTCTTGGCTTTTTTTTAAATAACAAAAAATGTAATACAACATGGGATGGTGGTCTTTTCTTCCAGCACATTCGGTTTACAGTGTATATAACTAAGCTTCTTCCTAGGAGACTTTTTTGGGGGAAAGGGATAATTAGAGTATAGCCTATGATTTTATTATAAAATAACAAATGTTTACCATCAGAAGCTGCTACTGGGGAAAAGCCCCAAGCTATAGCAGGGAGTAGGGAAGGGGGAAAATACGGATTGGTTTCTGGAATGTGTTGGCCACAGCTGTGCCAGGGGAAGACATCTGTCAGTAACGTGGTTTTTTTCTGTAGATCTGAAGCAAGCAAGTTGCTGAACATGAAAAGAGAACCTTGCTGTGTCTGACAGTCTCTGCCTTCACATGAGTGACCTTACCTACGATGCAGATTGTCAAACCTGGAAAGGCGATTGGATGTGGGGGTGCCAAGGGGGTGTTGAGAACATTTCAGTATGACTAAAAGAATTAGAAGACCACTGAGCTTATGTGCTTTAGAATCATCTGCTTTGAGGAAAGATCATATCATTTTGCTAAATTTTGCAAACTCAACAGTTGAATGCTTATTGACTCCATCTTAGGAAACCACGTACTTTGTATAAGTCTTCAGTGAATTGGAAAATGTTTCTTTGTATAACACTTGGCATAAGATAATTTGTAGCTGCTGTAGTAGTTAAACTTTGCTTTCTCGCCTAATAACTTCATGTTAAAGGACAAAATAGCAGATAGGCACTTGCAAGTTCAGTCCGCAGGATGTAGCTGGACCAAAGAGAAGCCAGTGCTACATGTCTTAATTGAGAGATCACTCATAGGTATTGCAGTAATAAATGCTGATTCAGGAGGATCCAAATAGAGATACAAACTGTCATAGCTCACAGTGAAATAAATCCGGCTTATGTGGTAGTGTTTGTTGTAGTATCAGAGATTCCTTCCAAAATTATAAATCCGCAGGTAATTTTTCTTGATGCTTTTCTCTGTGAACTGCTGAACTGGACAGCAGGTGCCTTAGAGTAAAACAGCCAGGCAGTTTAAGAGTTTTATAAAGGGAACATCAGCATTGATTGGAATAAGTAAATATCTTCTGTTCCTCTGAGAAACTTTCCCAAAACTGCTCTGAACTGTGTTGAAAACCCACAGGTTTGAGCAATTGTGGGTGTTCCCCTCTGCCCCCACACCCTCCATTTTCATTAAATGAGCAATTTCATGTTAAGGTATTTTAAAAGTGCTCTTCCCCACCTCCTTAGAGTGCATCAGTCTGCATGTTACAAATAGGAATCAGTATAATTTGTTCATTTGTTAAATTGCCAAATGCACATGTGTGTATTTATAACTCTATACTTTATTACTGTACAAAGCATCTAGCTGGGTGCATTCCTTTACTGAGGAAGCTGTGCATTCCTTTACTGAGGAAGCATTTGTGCAGTTAAGCATTTAAACAGAAATATATATCCTGTTTTATTACATTCTGAAAACTTCTGCCAAATCTTATGTGCTTTTACAAGCCTGGTATCTTGGCTCAGCAGATGTAAGAATGGGTATTGCTGAAACTTGCACAGTCACCATGCAGAACTGAGGTGTGCCTACAACTGTTCTGACTTTGCAGAGACCAGTCTGTAAAATCAGCTTGTCTCCCTATTGCTTTAATAATGTGTCTCAGTCTAATTCAGCTTCTCATGCTTCGCTTCTCCTGGTTTAAAAAAAAAAAAAAAAGAAGAAGAAGAAAAAAGTAATAATAATAAAAAGCTTTATTTCCTAACTGCCATTGTCATTTCTTTGCTAGTCCAAAGAGGTATTGGTTAAATATGCATCACTTAAAGGTTAATACAGTAAGTTCCCCCTCTTTTTGATCCTCTAAGGTACTGAGAGACATCAGAAATGAAAAGGTACCTGTAAGATTGTGAATTCTGACTTGGTGAGCTGTTACTACAAATGGTGAGAGATGATACTTGCTGGTGGGGATTTTTAAAATTTCTATATGTAAATGAGAAATTTAAAAAAACAAACTTAGCCTCTTAAATTAGGAAAGGCTTCTGACAGATTCTGCTGCCGCTCCTAGCAGCCTTTTTTCTCTTGTGATCATAGAGAAGAGTGATGGAACTTGCACAGCATCAGTGCCGTGTGTGAAACAAGGCTGTTGGTCTGCCTGGTGGCACTGGGCTGTAGACTTGCACAAAAGAAAGCTTTGTCAAGCACATAGCTAATATCCAATCTGCTTCCTTTGCAGGTAATATTGAGTATCTGTCCCTTTCTACCTCTGTGCCTGTGGCTTTATTTCTCCTCTTCTGTTGCCAGAAAATCAGAGTTTCTGGAGCTCGGGCATTCAGCAAAGGCAAGAAGTGCAAGGATCCAGGCTGACATAACAATGGCTTGTCTGCTTATTGCTTCTCCGTTTGTGTGGTGCTTGTTGGTTTCTTTTAACCCCCTCTCTGCTGCAGCTCTGGGAGTTTGCCTAGCAAAAGACATTGCCTGTCTCTAGGAACATAGCTGTATTTGCCTAAAGGACAAATTTGGTCAATGAAGAGAGAATCAGGTCTTTGAATGAAAAAGCACCTTTCCTGACCAGGCTGCCTTGGAGGCACAGCAGTGAAGGGTTTCAGCCCTGGAACAGGTTCAGGATTCACACGTGAGCTGAACCTTCAGACTCACCAGGAATTACCTGTTTTCAAAGCTGTCCTTAGACTTTTTTTGAAGTCTCGGGTATGTCTGGGCTGCTTTAGTAAGCATTTTAGAAGGCATTATTGTAAATTGACTGAGAGTATAGTTTAATATTGTAATTACCAGACCTTTATGGATTTTTTTTGTGTCTCAGAATTTTGACTTGTGTGACTGTTTTCCAGTCCTGCAACTTATTCCATATTCTCTTATAAGTAAGCAAACTGTCAAAAGCTAGAATGAAAAAAACCAGCACATTTGTTTTGTGACATCTATGATAAGACAAAAATGCTTTCAAAAATTACTTCTGTTCAAAGTGAAAATATGCTCATGTCTCAGGCCTAGGATGTATAGTCCCATATGCAAAAAAAACCCCATGACTGATGATGACAAATTTTGTTTGCTCATCAGTTCTTAAATGAGTAATTTCACACCCTGTGACTAATACTAAGAGTACAAAGCCACATGGGAACGCAGGTATATTTGTCAATCTGGCTTATCAACTACAAGTTTTTGCAAGGATTGTCTGAACTTCTTTTGGTGTCTCTCACAAAGTTGACAGTTAAGATAAATTTTCCTACTTTCTTCCAAGGAATTTTCATGGAGAGGTGAAATCCCATTGAATAATTTGTCAGGAAAGAGACTTACTTTAGATGTTTGTAGTGTCTTTTTTTAAAAAAACAAGCTAGTGAAAAATACTAAAATTTCATTATCTGACATGATTTTCGTAAGTTTGTATGGTAGCTCTTTCTTAAAAAAAACCAACAATTATTTATCTGCTTAACCAACATTCCCCCAAAATGAGTGCTTTTTGACCTGAAGAATTATTGTGGTAAATGTTCATGCATGACAAACATGTCACCAGGAAAACCTAATGCTAGAGGCCGCTTTGCATTGCCAGGGAAACATCTGAGTAATTTCAACTGTCATTGTTTTAGGGAAAAGTAACTGAAGATGCAGGTGATTACTTCTTGCAAAACCAGAGTTAAACAGAAATTGTATCCCCATGTGTGCTGTATTTGGAAGTCCCCTAGGAGCTTGTGGGAAGTGCAGGTACGTACTGCAATAGTAAAATGCTGTAGCAAAGGAACTGTATATACTATTTTTCATGTTCCATTTACAGACAAGATTTGGAGAGGAAATCAAGAAAAAGTAATGCAACTTCAGCCTGGGGTTGTGGGAGCTTACAAAACAGGACTTCCAAAGGGAAGAGCAGGTATGTTGATAAAAAACAAACTCAAAACCCAAAAGAGTTTAATATTTAAAGGAAAAAAAACCCAGTACTTTTAACAAATAAACTTTTCTATGTTTAAAATCATTACTGAGAAAAAGGCTAGATATGAAAAGTACTGGGTGTTTTGATTATTTTGTGTCCAGTGAGCTGACTGAAGTTTAAGACAAAATTGTTGGATGGTTAATTGTTTAAATTGAAGCTCGGTACCATCGTTTGCTTTTGTGTCTCTGCTTTGTTCAAAAGGTATAGGGTGAAAGTGCTTTCTCTTGTAAACTGTGATTCTTTTGACAAAAGAGAACAATGGCTGATTTCCTACTCTGAGAAATATTCAGTAAGGTGGTGTTAGATTTTGTAATAACCCTCTTCTGTCATGGCTTTTTCTAAAAAACTTGAGTAAGCGCAGGCTTTACCACCAAACAGAGGTGGTAAGACTCATCAAGTTTCACTGCAGTGTGCTGTGCCTTTCTCACTTCCCTGTGGAAGTATGGCAATACAGGATCATTCTGATATTCGGCTTTAGAATAGCTAATTCATTTCAATCAAATCTGGCAGATCTCACAGTCACTACATTTTTAGAATTTTTCTAAGTGTGGAGATATCAGAAGAAAACAGTGTTCGGTACTGATAACCAGTAATCCAGATAAGGGAGAGATGTAAGTTTCCAGGCATGAGACCAGCTTCAATTAGAGCTCGTACCTTAGACACAGAGGTAATTAATCACAGGCATAAATCCATAGGAAAGCAGTCTTCATTAGTTCCTGTGTTCCGGGAGCCATGTTTTTGAATAGATGCCTAGTATGAAGGTAAGAAGAAGTAGCAAACCTCCGGCATTCCTTTCAGATGAGTTAATATAGGAACCTTGATTGGTTTGGGGGTTGTGTTTTTTCTGGGTTTATGTGAAATTTGCTGCAAAAGCAAATATGCTGCTCGTGAGAATGGCATCCTGGCCTGCTGCAGTGAGTACAGTCATACTGAAAGGCCACGTTTAAATCATTAAAAAGTCATATGCAATCCTCTTTTTGCCTCAAGCTTATTTCAAGTCAAAATAGGAGAGCATTAGACTTCTAGAGCATGACCTCATTTGAGAATGTAAGGGCCTTTTAAAGGAAGTTTTTTCTCAAGAAAGACCTTGTATATGAGCTCAGCCCTCTGAATTCTTCACCATGTGCGACAAGCATGGCTCCTCTAGCACATGAGACATTAACTACTGCCAAGCTAATCGAGGTTCCAGTTCTTTTATGTGAATCCCACTGTTAACACAAGCGAAAATGTGACCAAACCCTTGGCAAATAATCACCAAATTTTGTGTTATTTCTATTAGCTTCTAGTGTTAAGCCATGAATCCAAAGTTCTGATGCGTGCATTTAAACAACTCCAGGTTCTTTTTTCCTGTAGGTTTTGTCAGAGCACGCTTGAAACAACTGACCTTTCTAGAAACACCTGCTATAGAAGGCACATTCATCCTCGTCTATTGCAGAGAACAAAAATTGGTTACAGAACAGCTGCCCACTTCAGGTTAATCACTCAAGAAACAGTGAGGAGAACAGGGTGACCGGTGTTGGTAACTTTCTGGGAGGTCTGCTGGACTGGAGGACTATGGCTGTACGAGGCTCAAGCATTGCCTTGAGCTGCAGAGAGGGAGAATTGTCCAGGACTGTACTGGTGCTGCAGGGTGCTCCAGAAGTCATAGACTTTAGGCCAGCAGGGGTCAAGTCTGCAAAGCCTAATCTTTGCTCAAGCTGTGAGGACACTTTGGTGGTACTGCTAGTTAAAGTACCCCTTTATATTACGTATTAGACATAATAATTCCAGATCAATCCCCTCTGCATCAGCTACCTTTGTATGCCTATCCTGTGTCTATTCCTTGGAGATAATCCCGAGCATATGGCAAGGGTTGGTCCTGGTGCAATTCTCCTGGTTGTCCCTGGCTGACTTTAGCAGACAGAAGAATCCTGAACATCTCAGAGTTACTCCTCCACTTAAGCCAGTGTGTGGTGGGAAGGGAAGGGGTGTGGAGGAGATGTTTGGTCCACTCCTTCCCCTCAGTGCTGACACTGGTCCTGCACTTACACTTGGTGCAGCAGATGGACCATGAGGGTCGGGGTGTCACCCCTCAGCCATTCGGGGAGGCAACACAGCTCCGTCAGTGTGTCAAAAAGGATTCATTAGTGCTTCTCACGGCAGCACTCGCTCCCCTTCTGTGCTCCGTGACCCCCAGCAGTGAGGTCAGAGCACAGCTGTGGCCAAGGAATCAGGGGCACCACGCTGCAGGAGAGAGGTGGCCTGGAGAGACGGTCCCTTTGCCCTCAGTGAGGGACCCGCGGGGGTCAGCTCCGGCTCTCTGTCTCTCTCCCTTTGCCCCGCATTTGGGTCAGGCCTTGCACACTCCTACCCCTTCACGAGTGCCCATCAGGAGACAGAAGGGTTAAAATCTGTTGGGCCTGAGGGTTTACAAAAAAAATCTTCTTTGCTGAATAATCACAAAAAGCTGCTGATCTTTCATCAAAGTTGTAGTGTATCTCCACCCGACAATTGTTTCTGTAGTATTTATGAGATTGACATGGAACCTTGTGTGTGAACTTGGTCTGTGCTCACCTTCAATGCAGGAACCCATCTGGGCAAATGTCCTTGAGTTTTGTTTGGTTTTACTGTCCTAGAGATTGGCTCTTTCAGAGATGGGTTTAGATCAAGCAGCATTTTGGGGATGCATCAGGTAACCCATGGCAGTGTTCCACAAAGGATCAAAATCGATCTTTACAAATACTTCAGTGTCACATTTTGACATCTGGTTTGTACAAACACTCGTGCCAATGTAACTTGATTACGCAAATGCCCGTGAAAAGCAAATACGAGGTTTGAGCATGGCTAAAACCACCTCATCCTTGAAGAAAAAAAAAAAAAAATCAAGTGAATATTCATGGGCGAATTGTGCAATGTTTGACGTAGCTCTGGGGCTGGTCAGGAGACGCGTGCGCCTCGTTTCCCAACAGCCCTGGCACCGGGCGTTGTAGGAACGCTGCTCTGTGGAGGCCCTGGGCGTGCCTTTTACTGAAATTTGGTAGTTTTGGTCATAGACCGACTGCGAGTTTATTAAAAAAAAAAAGGGGAGGGGTGGTGGTTCTGGGCTTGGGTCCGGGCTGGCCGGTGCCTCCGCGGTGGTTTCAAGGCGCAAGGTGCGGCAGCAGC
>VZRR01006234.1:97476-133115 GCA_013398015.1 Oreocharis arfaki | reverse complement strand
GGAGCGGCTGCGGGAGGGCGGCAGGAAAGGGCTTTCCCTGAATCCCAGCGTTTCCATCCTGGCACTCCTGATCGCTGCCGCTTGGTAGTTGCGACTTATGTATATGCTGCAGTTACATTTTTAATAGCGGGTTTTGTTTGGCTCAGTAAGCGTTTGTCAGTCTGGGCTACGAGCAGGTGGAGAGGACTGGAGGAGCATAAGATTGGTCTCTTTTATGCATATTGCAGATAAAGCTCACAAATAGGTGCAGTTAATAATTTCTGCCCTAGTTAGGCCTGGAATTTTTCAAACTGTGTTGGAATGCTCGTTTCCAGAAGCATAGGTAGGAGCCTTATGCAGTAGTTTTCCACTTTACTTTTGATATGGCTAAAATTCTGTAGTTCAGGCAGTTAACTGCAATGTGGGAAATACCATTAACACTGAAATGATGCTGTAATCTCGGAATTCTAAAGTGACCCTTAAACAGGTAGTAGGAAAGGAAGACGTGAAGAAACAAAAAGTAATCCACTAGAGATATCATTCATAGTGATTTATAGCTACTCTGTGTCTTCTATAGTTGTCTTTTTTTTTCTAACAGATTGTAAAAACTAAACCTAATTACCTTACCTCTGTACTTCTTCCTGACACTCATCGCAATGTGAAATCATAGAGGGCAAAAGTCACAACCTCCTCAGTTACTTCTGCAGGAATCTCTTGAAGTATATAATAAAGGAATTAAATTTGAAAGCTTCTTGACCTCATCTCCTTCTGGCAAAATACTGGACTTCTAAAATACAAGTAACAGTACTATTTTTTTTATCCAGTCCTTCTAATTTTGTTGGGTTTGGGGTTTTTTAGCTAAGGTGCTAAAATCTAAAACTTTTCTACATTTTAGTATGCTTGTTAGCTTTGTGAAGTTATTTTAGCATTAAAGAATCCTAAAACTCTAAAACCTGTTTTTATATTCAGTGTATAGAAAACGCAGTGACTGCACACCTCTCCCTGTGACCTAACAAGTACACTTTTATGAACCTCAATAGTGACCATCTGAAGTCCTGCTGTTTCAGAGCAAATAGGTTATGAACCTTCATTTGTCTCTTTGTTTGGGGCTTTTAAAAAATTTATTATTATTATTTACAGATAGAGTGGATTTCCTTATACTGGGAACGAAGCTTCTAGGAGGAGGAGGAGGAGGGAGATGTTAATGTGTTTGTTGCTGTGGGTTAGATTTGGCTTGCTTAGGTCATGGGCATTTTACTGCTGTTTTACTGCATCTTTACAGTTCCGAGGTTCTGTAAGCGGAGGAGCCCTTTGGTAGCATCAGGCTATGAGTTGCTATGTAAGATGCACTGTAGGCGTTTACTTGCCCGTCTGTCTGAATGTAAGACTGCCTTTCACTACGTATTATTTTAAGATTTATGCAATAATGTATGAACTCTTGATTTTTGATCATGAAGGACTGTGTTTACTCGGATAGTACTGATCCTTGCTCCTGCGGTGCGTTTGGGAGGCGGTTTGCCGTAGCTGGGTCCGGTGTCTGTGTGTGTGATGTGCACAAACAGGCATGTCACATCCAGTCCTGGCTGCAGGCTGTTAGCCCCTGCAAGGGCCTTAATTCTTGGAATTCACAACTATTTGATCCTCCAGGTGGAGGTGAGACCTCAAGAGCATGGATCGTGCGATTCCCTCCACATCTCCTAGCCTAGTCCATGGTTTACTGTCACTTCAGCCTTTTCGCATTTCCCAGTTTCCAATGCCTTGAGTTAATCCATTATTTAATCCATGTGGTCTCCAGCCATACTACAGATGTTGCTATAACAGGGTTTTGATGGAAATGGTGCCACGCTGAATATTAGACACAATCATAGGACACCTTGTCAAATACCTTCTCATACTGGTTTTGTGTATGCTGAAATAGAGGAAAGTTGGGGAATTAAATAAAAATCTAACTGCTTTTGCAGCCTGTAAGCATTAGGAGATAATTCTGACATGTGGTTCTTCACAGTGCATGGTGTTCTCTCTCCTGATTATGTGATTTTGGAGCTGATTGCAACTGTAAATTGGTGTTCAATAACCTGAAGAAATATCAGTGCAAATCCTTATCCTAAAGCCTAACACTTAGAGGATTAGCATTCTGTAATACTCATTTATGAAAGATAATTTCCACATTTTATGTGTTCACAGGTGAAACTGTTAGGTCCTCTTATTTCAGTGTATTCATGAACTTTAGGGGGTTTTATCCATATTTATCTGTGTTAATAGAATTTAGCACAAATCATGGAAAAAAATGTATTGAATTGTGTGCTTAATGCTTCTGGTTTAAAAATATAAAAACCACCTCGTAGTAATTAAATACTCCGGTTTTGTTTTGTTTTTCCTCTTAAGTCTCATCATCCTACCTCGGTGGATGGCTTGGCCTCTGGGATAATTCAAGACTCTTGGATGACCACGCTTTATGCAAAATCCAGAATCTTTCTGCCTGGACTCCTGTCTGTTTTCTAAGGGTAACTACTTGTATGTTTTTATGAAATTGTATCTTACGTGCATAGGGCATGTTCTGGTAATGGGCTGCAGATGTTATTTGTGGATTAGAATGGTAAACTGAAATAATCTCTTTTAAAAACAGGATATCTAATATAAAGTGAGGAGCTTAGACTTACTGGATAGTATAAACTCTTTGGTTTGGGTATTCTGAATTTCCATTGCTATTTTTTTTAATAAGGGGGAATTATTACAGTGCAGCAAAGCATATTGCCATAAGATCACATTTTTCTCGGAAACTGGTTAACTGAGGCTTGAATCTTAGAGTGAGATTTGCTGTTCAGCTGCTAAAATTGAGTGTTACAATGTTGTCTGTGTGAAGGTGGCAGTTGGGATACCGAAGTAAAGTTATGTGCTACGAGAGAAAATTCAGTGATTTCTGATTTGGTTACTGAAAGAATAAATGCACAGTCCTCTATCAGGAAAAGAGCCTTTTTTCTTGCTTGCTTTTACTGTTAATGGTCCAATTTCTTCTGTTAAAGTATGGGCATGCCAATTTTTAATATTTCATAATATTAAGTTCGTTTATTAGTGGATCTTTTAGATTGCTGTAACCCTAAAACATGTGTCAGTGTTATGTAGGTGAATGCATCCAGTGTCTCTATTTGAAGCAAACAGGGTAAGGAAAATGGATTGAGAACTGTTCAGTTGACTAGAACTAGCTGTGGAGAGGTGTGTCATTGCATTTGCAGACCTAATGATCCTTTGTCTCTCCAGTGAGATGCTTTGGTGGAACCGTGGTGGTTTGGTTCTTGTTATTTCCTTTATGAGTCTTTTATGTTCTCATTTAATTATAGTTTGGTTTTACTGGGTGAGTTTCTAGGTTTAGTAACTCTTGATCATCTATTAGCTTTTGCCAGCTACTATTGATACTTAAAGTGATTCCAGGCCCTCCCTTGTTCCGCTAAAAAAAAAAAATCCACCCAAAATTCCTGGAAAAAAACTTTGCTAAACACGTTCTCATTAAAAATATACATGTGAGCTTTATTAGTTAATGTGGAATGAGATACACAAGTGATAGTTTCTCTCTACTGAGTACTGGAACACTGCGGTTACCTCAGCAGCTCTCCCTTATACTCTAATGTTAGATATCAGCTGCTGAGAATGTGGTTCATTTACTCTTGGGAACAGCCTGGATCCACTTGTTCTAGCTGTGGAAGGTACAGATCCTAACAGAGGAGTTCCTTCTCCAGAGTGAAATGTCATGCTCTGAAACTTAGCTGCCAGAGTTTGTAAAACAAAGCTCTTATCAGTGCTTTGTGAAATGAAATAGGAGTAAGGAACTTAGAAAGATGTCCTTAAGTGCAGGAATTTTCCAGATCCCGTTAGACATAACATAAACAGGTTGTTGTGGGGGTTTCAAACTAACTTCTAAATCGAGGTAAAACTTGCTTCCAAGTGCTTCCTAAACATCATTTCAGCTCCTGCAATATTCGTGTATGATACAGGTTTATTCTCAACTTCCACACATAGTGAATGACAATGGGACGGTTATTAATTCCAGAATAATTCTGTGCTAAAATCAGTCTTCCTCTTGTTCCTTTCCTGTACCTAATGAATGCAATTCAGGCTAGTCTTACTTTCAAAATGTGGGGAAATCCTTAGGTGTGGGGTTTTTTCTGTTTTGTTTTCAGGGTTGGGATGTGTGTGTCTAAGTTTATTTTTGGGTTTGTTTGTTGTTTTTGTTGGGGTTTCTTGAGTCTGAATAGTAGCATATCTTGGTTCTGTGTTCCAGTTGCTTTGTACCAGACTTGGGCGTGTTATAGGTCAAGATTTGTTGACCAAAAAGTTGACATTAAGTCTCTTTTCTTTGAGCTGCTATTTTCTAGTAATTTCTGACTCCTGTGAAGAAGTTGTTGCATAGGAGTTTAGGTGTGGGAGTAAGCTGGTAGGACTGCACTCCTCCCTGTGTGCACACTTTTAGTCACTTGTGCCTTCTCCAGCAGTTACTCATCTTGCCTAAACTGGGGCAGGGCTGAGAGGGGGGGTGGGGTGCCAGTGGACTTAAACACATTTTTGTATACTTGAAAGTGTTTTCAGGTCTAAATTGCTTTTGACTTTGGTGTTTCCTAAGACGTTCAGTCTTTCCCTCGCTTGCTCTTGGTAGCAGCTGAGATGTGGTGTGGGGATCTCCAGCACTTGCTGGGGACCCCAGATCAGAGGCGCTGTTCTGTGTGGTCTGGCAGCTTATGGTGTTATGTAAGGCACGTCCAAGTGATCAGCACTAAGCCTGGATGGGAGGAAGGGATTTGTGCTCTGTCTGTTAACTGCACCTTCAGCCTTTCCATTTTCTTGTGCACTTTCTTCTACGTGAAATGCGAGCCAAGAGCCAGTCCAGCACTTAATTAAAACTGTTCGTGAAGTTGCGTTGCCTAAGCTAAAATGTGTGTCGGGTAGGGGAAGGATTATCATTAAAAATAGTGTGCAGCAGCCATCAAATAATTCTGGGAAACAGCCGTAGCTGTGGGATGTTTGTCTTCCTTTGCACTTCCTGCAGATACATGTGGGCTTGTGAGATGTGTCCGTGGAAGAGGGGGAGAGCAGGACACCAGCTTGTCAGTCACTAACACAAGTCTGTAGCCCAGAGAGACTTCTGTCTGTTTTTACTCTTACATGGTTTCTGCAGTTAGGAGACAAAGGAGACATTGAAAGGGAATCGCCCAAATTACAATAGCAAGGAGTCTCTAATTTTGATTTTAATACGTAAGTTGCATTACTGCAAACGGGACAGGCAACCTTCACTCATGAGGTGATTACACATCTGCAAAGCTGGTATTTTTGTCCTGTAAGAAAAAGTAATATTTCACTTGGAGACAGTCTTGGGCTGAAAAATGCAACAATGTGGCTGTACGGAAAGGATCAAGCAAGTCTGAATTTAATAATATTCTAAAAAGAAAAGCCGAAAGGAACCACTATGAATTAAATTATATTTACCTGCATAGTGAAGGCCAGGTACTTTATTGATGGTCTTGCTATTTAAATGTTTTTAATGGTAAATAAATAACTGTTGTGTAGTTGATACAGTGCTTGTTTTGTGCATGAAAAGTTCATGTTCAGACAACACTAACCGTGGCAGTTGTGTCAATATTTTTGAAGCTCTTTTCCACTGAAAATTAAAGCTCTGTGAGGTCCTGAGTTCTAAACATTGTTTAACTTTGCTCTTTAGTTCTTCTTCCTCATCTTCCAAAAAAGTTTTTAAGTAGTAGTTTGCCCAGATAGAAGTAATTGAAGGTTTTCACATGTTGCATTATTCCTTGAGAGTGTTCCCAGCTGTACTTCCCAACCATGTGTCAGTGGCAGCTGCACTGTCAGACCCTGTGACAGATGGAGCTGAAATGGTGGCACGGGCCCTTTATTGTCCACAACACGTCGCAATGTGAATTTTTCTTGGTAGTCTGGAATGTTTCTTCTGAGTAGCTGCACCCTGACCAGGCCTGTTTGTTTGGTATTGTGTGGATTTGCCAACCAGGGACGTGCCTCTTCCCTCCCAAGTTTTTTCAAACCCTGGTATGGTGTAGGATTACAGTGCTTGGATGCTTCTTCCCATCTTAGCAGGGAGGACTTGCTATGAAATGTCCTCCATGGAGGACTGGAGGGAACTGAGGAACATGCAGAATTGCTGTGTAGACTCCATTGTAATTCAGTAATGTGAATAGAGAGTTTGGTACTCCCAAATATTGAGTTCACTTTGCTTTCTTTTCTCTGTATCTGAAAAATTATTTTAATTTAAAAAGCATTCTGCCATAACTGGCCTGTGGCTCAGTCTGCATTACTGTAATGAGAGAGGATGAGAAAATGCCAGAAAAAAAGTTGAGATGTGTTGTTCCTCATTGTTCCTGTTTTTTTCATGACAAAAGATTCTAAAATAGATCATCTGAACGGAAAAAAAAATTTGTTGTGGAACTTTTTCAAGTTCAAGAAGAGGGTGACTTAGAGCTTGCTGCTTCTATAATTCAGCAGCTATGTACGGACCTCACGTTTGAAGCTGGCATAAACTTTAATTTTTATTCCGTTTATTTACTTAGGAATTACAGAGTTATCAGATTGGCACACCCCAAAATCCTCTGACTCGATCCAATTTTTTGAGATCTGAGTAGGTTCCTGGAATTAGGCTGGAGTAAGGAGAGTGCAGTTTCTGGAGACTCTTTGTGCTGTAGTGTTCCCAGATTGTGCTCCTCTGAGCTGGCTGTGCCCTCGTGTCAGCTGATGGAAGGGCTGTCACTGCTCCTCGTCTGGGCACTGGGGGCTCACGTGTGCACGGCTGCTTGTTTGCCCTACTAACAAAAACTGAAATGGAGTAAGCATTGCATAATGAAATAATGCCTCAGCATCTTCTGCTGCAAAGTAATGCTTCGAAAGAGAGTATCGGACTGAGTATTGGGATTGGGATGAGATGTCAACACGCAGCACTACAGGAGAACAAGCTACTCAGAAAATACACTGTAGTTTGTTAAGGATCTGATCCCGTCAGAAATTCTTGTGTTAGAAAGTAAAGCAGAAGGCCTGATAAAATGTAGATTAGCTGGTAACAAAGGGGCTTTGTGTCTTTTGTAGGTCAGCAGCTGAGTGTGTTTGACAAGAACTGAAATTTAATGTCTCCTGTAGCAACCAAGACACTAGTCATTTTTAAATCCACTGTACCAATGGTACTCTGGTTTTTATTAGCCTTTTCCAAATTTTCGTGTAACCTTTGAAGTCGCCTAGCTCCTGGAGGGAGAGTTAGGGATCCTTCCTGTTAGGGAAAAAAAAAAAATCAGTGTTAGACAGAATTTCTAAAATGTAAGGTAGTATTATGTTTGTGTATTTTAAAAAACATCTTGAGAGTGGGGAGTACATTAAGTAGAAACATTTTGAAGTTGGAGCAAATAGTGTTTCTTGCACTTCATTTTTGTAGTCAAGTGCTGTCATGCTCGAGCACTGTTACATATTTCTAAAATGCTCTGGGACAAATTTCATGAAGGAAATTTGAGGAATGAAAAGAAGGGTGTCTGCCTATATTGGAGCATGAAGTATTTAGTCTAACTAGACTACTGTTTGAATTGAAAAGTAAAACATGTCATTTTAAGTTCTTGTGAAATTTTACATCCTTGCATATCACAGTCTGCTTGCTCTTTAAGCTTGCTTACAGAATTTAAATACTAGCACATTTTTGAGATGTTAAGAATTAATGTTATTTATATAATTCAAAGAGATAAGAATAGTATGTCCTGTGTGCCTAACAAAGTGTAAATGTATATTTTTTCAAAATATTAAAAGCAGTAAATTATCAAAAGCAAGCATTCTGAATGTATGGAATGTCAGAATTGCTGTTTCCTGCATGGTCATAACTTCATTCCCTTATGGGTGTAAATTTTGGTCTGTTTAATTTATTGAGAGAAAAAAAATAAAAAACAAAACAAACAAAAAAACCCCCCACTAATGTGCAGTGTATGGGAATGGTGGTGTTTAGTGAAGGAACAGCCTTTTTGATGCATAATTTTTGTTCTTATAGTGATGCTATGAGGTAATGCCTTAGGTAGTACACATTTAAATGCTACTTAAAATGGAGAGTTCACAATTTTGTTAGTTTTTTCATGATTTGCATAAATTATTGTCTTCATGATGAGAGTTGGTGTATTTAGCAACAGTCTACTTGTCCTGCATAATTGTGATTTTCCACATATTGTGTCAAAAATTACCAGTTATTGACAGTATTGTCAGTAGTTTGACTGGGGATGCCTGACACAGACACTGCCTCCCCAGAATACTTCGTTATTATATTTTATGCCCGAACTTTGTATCCAGATTTGTTCTGATGTTGTTGTATTGGAGTGCTCAGTACTGGCTGTTGGTGGGGTGCCGGAGTGGGAAAGCGATACATGATCGGTGTGGGAAGATGACCCAGGTGAACGGGCACGCCACATCCAGACACGTGGTTTTTAAAGAGATTCGGCTGGTACTGTGGCAGTTTAGCAGAAAACTTTTGAGAAAAAACAGAGTTCCAAAGTTAAAAAATTGCGGCACTGGTAAAATCACAAGTAATTAAACTCTGTTGCTGTTACAGGAGTGTCTATGTTAGTGAACTGAGGATAGGCCAGACTACTCCCTCCTAAGTAAAAATGCACTCCTAGGGCAAATCGAATTTCATGCAGATATGTCCTTTTAAAAAAAAAGTGTGTACAATTGAGAAGTGTGACACCTAAACTCCTGTAGCAGCTGTCTGTTTTCTCTTGTGTGCCTTGCTGAGGAGGATGCACTGCTTGCTTGCTTTCTGTTCCTCCAGAGGAGCCGAGTTCTCCAACAGCCTTGTCTGGGCAGATGGATGCAGCCATGGAGCCTTGCCATGCTTCCTGCAAATCTGGAGAAATCCTGAAAGTAAAAGAGGCTTTATCCTGCTGCCTTCTCCTTGTCCCCAAAAGTCTAGCAACGGTCTGGCAGCTGCAGCCATCAGCTGAGCTATTGCTGGCAGTATCCAGTGCTCACATGAAAAGGAAGTTGGGAGGCCCTCGGCAGCATGCAGGGTCTGGATCATTGTGCGTGAAGGATCTGCCCTTAATCTGCTACTGGTGTCTAATTTATGATTGCTTAATTTTTTTTAATTGTTTGGGAGTGAGGTGTCTGTATTCACAGTCAGTTTAGGATGTGTGTAACTGAGATTTTACCAGTGTTTCTGTGCACACTATACTCCTTTTCTGTGTTTATATGAGTGACTGCATAGGGCTTGTTGTCCCTAATAAAACACTTTAGACTTAGGATGGTAATTGCAAAGTATCCAAGCAGGTATTTGTTTGGATCACTTCTATTTTAGATGTGTGTATGTACAGTTTTTGTACCACATTGTTCTAGACCTACTGTATTTCAGTGCAAGAGCATACAAAGCAGTATGAAAGCAACTAAATTCTATTTTTTTCCCTAACTATTTACCAAAATTGGTCACTTTTAAAATGCTGTTTGATAGCTCCCTGCCTGATGTTCTTAGTATGAAGTCAGTAGCAGGTTGTGAACGAGCAGCCATGAGCAGTGATTGTCTCTCTGTGAGCTCAGTGGCCCAGCCAGATTTCCTCCCACCATTTAACCAAACTACCAAGCTGTAGAATGGATCTAATAATCCCATGGGAGGCCCTGCTGTTGGTCTTGCCATAAAACAATTTTGGGTCAACAAAGAAAATGGAGAAAAATCAGTCCTATAGAGAGAGTTCCCAGAGACACTGGGCAAGACATTAGAATGCCTTAATGAGATCAAAATGGGTGTTGAAAACTAGCTTTGAAATCTTACCTGATGTACCCAAGGATGAATGTTAAAATGGAAATGATTAAATATTCTGTATAGTTGTTTGATCCTTAATATAAGCATTTATTTTATTTCATGTGGACAGTCAGATATACTTAAAAGTATATAGCTTTTAAACAAAAGAGTTGGTGTATTTCTTCCATATTTTCTGTTTAGAAAAAAAATTTGCCAATAAACAATACAGATGGGAAGTGCATTTTGTCAATGGAAGTAGTATTGTGTAGGATTTCATTCTGTCTCTTGATGTTCTGTGACATCAAAAGTCTAAGTTAACCAATACATTATACACTACAGGGTTTTCAGATTTGTCTGTTGGGCCTGCCCAAGGTTAATTCGTAATTTCTGTCTTCCAGGTTCATGTTGGGGAGAGGCCTAAAGCGCAAGCTGAGTGACTATGAGGAGAGCATGGCTGGTCTCTCGAGTGCCTTTGATTCCAGTCGAAGTCTGCCATACCCACTCAAGAGGCAGCTGGTGCTCAACATGTGCCTCACCAAGTTACAGACGTACAAAATGCTGGTGGAGCCGAACCTGCACCGCTCTGTCCTCATCGCCAACACCGTGCGGCAGATTCAGGAGGAGATGAGACAGGAGAGTAACCAGCAGCCAGTGAACATCTGCCCTGGCATTGCTCCTGCTTCCCACAGCTACGCAGGGATGGAGTCACCTGCGCTTTCCCTTCAGTTGCCTTCAGGTATTGGTCAGCAAGAGTCTCACTGTTGTGACCTGCGGTCTGTAGAAGACCCCATTGAAAACAGCCTGCTGATCGTTTCGGACGACGACATGTCATCTGCTATTTCATCTATTCTGAAGGATTTAGACTTTGTAGAAGACATAAGCCCACCTACTTGTCTGGTTCCTACTGGAGACGACCAGCCAAAGTTTCCAGAAAATACTGGTCTGAAACTAGAAGATGATAGACAGGATTTGAAGGGAGCTGAATGTGTGTTTGGTTCCTTTGAGATTTCAAATTCAACCAGTTACTTGAAGGATTTGGCAATAGATGACATTTTTGAAGATATTGACACTTCAATGTATGATTCAGACTTTTGTTGCCCTCCACTAATGCCACCCAGATCACCATCTCTTGCTACAGAAGAACCATTGAAAACCTTTCCATCTTGTAATTCTTCTTCAGCAAACAACATTCAGATATGTAGAACAGATCTGAGTGAGTTGGACCACATCATGGAAATTCTCGTTGGATCCTGATACTTGTTTTACCCAAAGATACTTTTAAACTGCCACTTTCATTTGGTTTCAGGATAAAAGCCACTGGAAAAGTTGTAAAGAATTCTTTAAAAAACAAACTAAATAATAATTTGTCCATAGTAGGATTTTCTAAATAATTCCAAAACTTAGAAACCAAAAAAGTGGCAGATTTTTTAAAGAAAAAATTATTTATCAGAACTGTGCAATCATCGTTTTCCTTCCAGGGTGTATGTGGAACAATGGGCACATACCCTCATCACCCCTCATGCCTCTTTCAATAAACTTTTTTATGTGCAATTTTTAATTTGACAGAAGAATTTACATGCAAAGCAAATTTCATATGAGGTGATCTTTTACAAAGCCTCCACTTTATTTTTAATATCAGAGTCTATGCCAAGCTGGCATCTGTCAAGTTGCAGAGTTAGATTGTGTGGATTGCAGACACGTTACTAGAGATGGGTATATTTTAAAAATGAGACACGCTTTGCTTTCTTTTGGTCAGAAAAGCAGATCAAGACACGTACCAACAAAGTCTCTTGCATTTTCTAAAGCATTCAGAACTATTTATTTTTGTAAATTTTATAGTCTTTCTACATTTTACTACGTTATTTCATCATAGTTAAATATAATGGACTTCTAGTTGGATGTGTTTAGCACTACCTCTGAGCTGAAATGCTTTAACTCTTTCCAGTGCTTCATCTGAGACTGCAAATCTTTTTGTTTCTGTTTATTTTTTCTGGGGGAAAGTACTTCTAACTCATTAAGTTGATCCTTTGACAGTGACCTAGCTGATTTGTGAAATCGAGGGTATTCAATGTTTAAAAACTTTTAAGTATTTACAAATTAATTTATATGTAGATTGTGCAATTTAACATTTTTCTGTCAGTATTATGTGCTTAGATTTTGAATAATCTTGGCGTTCTTTAAATTAAAACTTACTATGTACAGGTAGCTTTTTATTCTCTTTTGGAAAACACTGTCCTTCAACCCTGCTTTCACTACAAATTTTAAGATGATTTTTATGTGCAATATTATTTAAAAAGATACACATTTGTATACCTGGCATTGTGGGAAGAAACGCTTCAAACTTAAAACCTCTAGCACCTTTGGAGGATACTCAGAGAGCCAACATTTCTGCGTCCTTTCAGAAGCCAAGCTGAGAACACTCCTTGCTGCAGCAGTGCCCACTGCTGAGCCAGCCCCTGGAGCACCCGTGGGGCTGTGGGGAGTCGGTGCTGGTGGCTCTGTCCCTCCTGGGGGCTGGGGCCACCTGGGCTTTGGAACCTGGAGCTGCTGCCCCAGGCTGTCCTGGGTGTGGGGCAGGGGTGTTTTTGTACAGATCCACAAACACCCTCCTCAGCTGGAGATGAGATTTGCAGTGAGAACTGTTTTTCCATCAGGCAGTTTGGGTTCTGTGTTTCAGCCTGAGCCGAGGTCTAGATCGATCCCTGCTATCGTCTTCTGAGTTTCACACTTGCACATTGCTTTTTGGTTTGGGTTTTGGTTTTTTTTTTCCCTTGTTTTTTAATTATAAAACTTTTACTTTGTTCTTGAAAGCTGCAGCACCTGTCTTGGAAACTCGCAGTTGTAAAACCTTTGCTTTGGTTTGTTGTATTTTTTGGGGTTTTGTTCTGCTGAGACTTTTTATGAACGGAGCGTCGGCAGAGGGAAAAAAATGTTGCCTGTGTGTTGCATCTCACGGAAGTTGAAATCCTGGCCCTGTTGAAGGGGCCAGGGTGTCACCTGGTATTTCTAGTCTTAACTGATGCTGTGGCACACCTACCTTGTGCAGAGATCTCCATTTTTTACTGTGACTCTCTTGGTTAACAGTTAGCTGCCGGCATAATTTGGTATCCCAGGCCAATGGAGAACCATTTCAGGTCACATCCTCGCAGCCATCTGGGTTGTTTAGCAACCGAAGGGTATAAATGTATTCATATGCATATATTGTATTGATTCTAATATAAAACTTCTGATCTAAAGTATTTTGAATTGCTGGATAAAGGGATTTGTTTGAAGAGTGTATAACTAGTTCTTGAAGAGGTACAGCTTCAGAATGTACACAGATTGTGCATTGTGTATAGACTACTCTGGCTTTTCCTCAGCCTCTACTTTTGTATTAAAAATATGACTGAATAAATCCTTGAAATATTAAGGGCCTTCTGCACTGTGATGAAACAGAGATGCGGTTAAAAATGTCTTTAAATTCAGTGATGAGGGATAAAATAAAAAGACTGCATCTAATCTGTTAGCATTTGAAAATATGGAATGTTACTATGCAGTAAAGATATTTTGGTAAGAAAATTGTATCATATAGCAAATAGTGAACGCTTAATAAATCCACTTACCTTGCAGTCTCTACAGAAACGGAAGACAACTTGCTTTTCAGCATTTATGTACTAAAGTTTTTTGTATACTGCAGAAAAAGATTAAATTGTTGGTAGATCTTTTATCAACAATTCAAAATGCAATTTTTGTTCAAGTCCTGGCTACAGAGCTCTGTTTCTAAGTGGTTGCTTGTGTCACAGTGCCAAGACCATGAGCTGGTGTGTAATGCAGTTCGGTTATGTTTGGAATTATGTGCAAAGGGAAGTTTCGTTCTTAAATATGCACAAACTAATTTTAAAATCCTTCCATGTAAAATGAAGTTAGAGGCTAGTTGTGGTGGACCTATTTATTGTATGTTTGGAAATAAAAGCCACAGTTTTGCATTTAAACCAGTTATATTTTGGAGCCTTCAGTATTTGACTGTTTTAAAAACAAAGGATAAAAAAAATCTGTGGCACCTTGCCACCTTTCCTTTGGTAATAACATTTTTATTCCTTTGGATGTAACATTGTCCCTAGGCTTTTGCACCTTTTTTCCTTCTCCACACACCCCCTCTCCCCCATCCTTTGTCCCTAGAAATACTAAACACCTTACAAACCTGTACAGAAATTACACATGCCAGGCACCATAACAGCATCCTACATGAGGTTTCCACATACCTTGAAGCATGGATTCCTTTAGGGAAGCACCACAGCCTGAGCTGGGTGCCTCCAGCGAGGGACTGTGAACACTGAAATTCCTGGGCACTTATGCCTATACAATAATAATAATAATACCCATGATAATATTAAGCTTTGGGATCTTCATGATCATTGCTCAGTGGCTGTTGTCTCACTCAGCACCACATCCTCCCAGCTTGGGAGCCTGAGTCTGTAGTTTGGAATCTTCTAATAATGTGATACTCATTTACCACAATCCATCAGCTTTGTGTATTTCACCTGTTAATATCTAAGCTGCAGATTTCCTCTGGCTCTTAAGTTTTCACTGAAAAACACTACACCCTCACATCCCCGTTATAACCAAACAAGAGATGGCCCAAAGAGCGTTTTTCCAGCCACTAGGATGGGAGGATTCCTGTTGGGAACAGGTGACGTGTATTCTTAGTGCTCAGCTGGCCTCTGGGCTTTGTCTCCAGTCCCCTGTGAGGTGCTCCCAGCCCCTGCAGCTCTTGCTGTTCCTTCAGGAGTTGCTGTGCCTGAAAGCAAGTGTCAGATACAAGTGTCCTTGACACATGGAGTGGTGACTCTTCAGACCTGTGTGCTTGTCAGGCAGGACAAAAGCCCTGCCACTCTGGGCTGGTGAAAGGCTGCTCGTACAAATCAAACCAGCAGCTTCGGGTTTAGAGGTTTCCATCCTCTTCCTGTTCTGGACATCCAAAATGAGATCCTGACTCTTCTAAAATGAACTTCCGGGTTTAAATTGAGGCAGAATCGCCATTTCCCCTCATTTTTAAGTGTTTCAATAGCAGGGAACCTCTTCATGTGCCATTTTAAGAGTTACATGAAATTCCCCCCATTTTAAGGGGAAAAACATTCATACCATATACATTGAGGCCTAACAGAGCGCTCTCCAGCAACTTTCACTGATGAGACTGCACTGGCTGCTGCTTGCAGACTTCCTCCTCCCTTTGTCCTGCAGCCTGCTGACCACAGTGTGCAAAGCACAGGTTTAGAAGGAACTGCACAGAAATCCGGTGGTGTGACCATCAGCTCTTTGACCCATTCCTGAGGAAGCCGCTGCGGATGCTGCAGCACAGAGCTGAGCCTGTGCCCGTGGCAGCAGAAAACTCTGCCTTACAAGGGTGTGCTGCACTTCAGTGTTTTAAGAAAATATTTTTGAAGCTTTCAGAGCAAGCTGAGACTGTTGAAAGATGGTGTAGGTTTTCATGTACTTGCATTGATCTTAGCCACGCTGAAAGATCTGAACTTAAAAGCATTCAGGGCAGCACAGCTCAGTGCAGTGCTGCTGCCAACAGCTGGCTGGGGAGCTCTGGGTGCTACCCAGAGTGCTCTGTCCAGCTCTGTAATCTGTGTGCTGGAAGTGACACTTTCAAAGACTAATTTTCCAGCATAAGCAGCAATTAAATACACAGAATTACATCACCTATCCATTAGGTCTGTGAAGAAGATGAGTTATAAATTAGTGGCAAAACTAATTTTGAGCTATTCAAAATCGGTATTTTGATTTTTATTTGATTTTAGAAGTGAGGCTTTAAGGTCTGAAGATGCAGAAGTGTGTTTGTAGAAGTATGTGTTAATAAAGCAGATGTTTGGGGAAGCTGGAGGATTTTTGGCATTACAGGATTTGCCCAGCTTTCAGAGGCATCTCGCCTTGATTGAAAAAAACAAAAAATGTTGCAACTTCATTCCATGCATTTTTTCCCTCATTAGAGCCTGCTTATCCCACCCAGCAGGGCACTAAGCCAGGCTGGGTGTGCTCTGGCATCCAGACTGTGGTGTGAGAGGCAATTTAGGAGCTTCTCAGATGTATTTCAGTAGAAGGAGCAGAAACTTTTTCTCTTTGAATCTTCCAGAGTGGATCTGATAAGTTAAACTTGGATCCACAGGGAAATTTGGGGTTAACAATTAATTCGAAGGTAGCTCAATTTTAGCCAAATTCCCTCTGCTGTCTTAACTGGAGGAGGAGTACTCTAGGAAGTCCCATTTTTTAAAACTATTAAAGCTGATCTGCACCATTAAAAAATACCAGAGTGCTTTTAAATCCTGCAATGACCCTGCATTTTGAAAAAAAAACAAACTTACACTTTTACAAGATTTGTTTTACTTGTTTTTCATTCCATCTTCTGCATATGCAACCAATGGTGGGCTTATAGTACAGTTAGAAATCATCTCGGAGTCTGACTGTCCCTCCTCCTTTCCTTGACTCTTTTTTGAATTATTATAATTAATTAAATTCCACATTTTAGAATATACGTTGAAAATTTTTGAGTCTTTCACAATGAAGTTGGTTTGAGGGGTGTTTTTTTTGCAAAGCTGCTTGCAGCATTCCTTCCACAAAGGAAGCATTTCAGTAATTATTACGTTGCTGATTGGAACTTCGTAAAACTTTGTTCTATGGGTATATTTTCCCTCTAATCCCAGCAGAAGGAAGAGGCATTCCTGTCTAGCTCTGCTGTCCAAAACTCCTGCCTTGCTCTGGTTTTCACCTTTTCAAAATCCTAAGCAAATGCCAGAAGCCCGTGGTGTTCGCTTTCCGCAAACACAGAGTACAGTAACACGTTTAGTTCATCAAAACTCAGGATCTCACAGCTGAGAGCTCGTAACTAAGACGAGAAAAGGTGAAATCCGTAGCTTAAAACGTGCTGAGGCACGAAATGTCATTTCCTCCGAGCAGCACTTGCAGAGCACGGGCACCGGGTGCCCTGGCGCGGCCGTGCCTTTGGGGACACAGCGTGCGCTGGCACCCCGGGCGGGCTGCCAGGGACGGCAGGAACGAGGAAATGACTCAAGGAAACGAGCGGTCACTGCTTGTGCCGAACACGTCAGAGGCGCTTCCCGCAGCCCTCGTTCCCCGGGATGACCACGGGAGGCGAGGCTACGCTTTTACTACGAAATGCGCCTGAAGATGGTTGGCTACACCTCGGTTTGTCTCCCCGATCCCTTGTCACTTGAGAGAGTCCGGTTTTGTCTCTGTGGGTACCCCCCAAACGTGCCGGTTGTGTCCAAATTCTGACGGGGGCTGGGGGGTTGCCAGACCTCCCTAACCTTGGAGATGAACTGAATTACTTTGTCAAATTTTGCTGCTTTTTTTTCCCCCTGAAGAGGTGAACTTGTTCATGTCAGACTGGAAATGGGAATTACAAGGCCCCTCAGTTGTCTTGTGCTGCCAGTGCTTACAGGTACTGAGGGCTCAGGTGGCCCAAAGCGTCTGTCCAAAAGAGAAAGGACCTGAAAGGTGGAGCCCATCACCTTTGGAACCGCAGTAGTTTGTTTCCCTGCTGAATCACAAGGGCTGAACCTTTTTTCTTTCGATTCTGTACCTTGGACAGGGCTGTAAAATCTGCTAATACGAGGGAAAGATGACGTATTCATCCTTCTCCCAGAGTAACAGTGCAAAATGTTTTTTGATACATTCATCCAATGTTCGCAAAAAGCAAACGCAAAATTGAAAACCCGGAGGAAAAGAAGGCTCTGATGCATCAGTGAGTGTTACACACACTACAAGTTGCCCCCTTCAAGCCCCTCTGCAGGTCCCTGCTTGTCTGAAAGCAATAAAATGGGATTTTAATCTTATAATTTATTTTAATAATGTTTATTACCAACCTCAACTATTCATTTACCATTTACTGGCAATTTAACATTTTGTGAGCTTATGACTATAACCTATTTAATACATGTTTAAGAGCTCTGAAAGAACACAAGGGAAATTTAAAACTAGTTCAAATCTAGAGTTAACTGAAAAAGTTAACTCTGCTCTTGTATCCCCATGGAGTTTCCAGTTTGGCACTGCAGAACTCCTTCCACAGCCAGGGAAGCTACAGAGCCACTTTAAAACATCATTTTTCCAAGTGCCCTGTTCTATCTACTGAGTAAGCAGGACACAGTTCATCCCACGCTAATAGCACTGAGGTATCATAAGCATTACTGAAGTTATTACGGCAATTGTAATGTCACTGCTGAACAGTTTACTAGACTAAGGGTTGAAGTCTGTCAGTGCTTTATAGTACTCTTGATTCTAAGAACAGAATAGGCACGTCATTAAATAATTAACTGACGCTGAACCCGAACACCCAACTTTGCTACCTGCTTTCAACACATAAAATATCACTTGCAGTGCTTGGCAACTCTTTAAAATAAAAAGCCACATAAATTTTTCATATTCAGAATGGCCAGAGCAGCAAACAGATCAGTAACTTGTGTAAAAGTTACTGCCAATGAATAAATAAAGCTGTTGCAGTTGGCAGGGAACCAACACAGATTCTCTGAATGACAGTGAAGTACATCCCCTGTGGCACTCAAGCGGGCAGGAAGATGGGCAAGGGTCAACAGTTACTACAAAATTTTCAAAGGGCAGGAATTTACACCTTTGTGCAGTGCAAGGCCCAAACTACGACGCTGCTGAGCTTTCACAAGCTGGGTATGCACGGTGCAAGTGTGGCTGAATGAACCCAACACGTCCTGTGACAATCAGCTTCAACAAGGTGATTTATTTCAGTCAGAAACCAATGCCAGAACAAAGCATTTTGCTGCCTCCACCCCCATCACCACAGCAGGCTTCACCAGACAGAAGGTAAAAAGCACTTTTATTCTGCTAAACCCCATTGAAAGTCCCCAAATGAAGAAGGCTCCTCTCATTACACCCAGCAGTGGCAAAGCAACAGATCTCAGCTGATCCAAACTGGAGCAAGTAGGAGAGATGGCGACAAGGCACATGCTAAACACACCTGAGACTTGTGTAGATTTTGGCAGGGAAAGGAGGATTTTGATAGGAGAGGCATTAAGGCCTGAAAGGTCAGTAGTTTAGGACAGTCCACCAGAGTTATCCTAAAGCGTGGTTGCAGCTGCAGCATTTGTTGTCACTGACACGACTCTGCAGCAAAACTCAGCAGGGCAAAATTACAAAATTTGACTTCACAACTAAACAGGAGAAATAACTTCTAATTACGTAGCCTTAAGTCCCTCATATACAGCAATTTTTCACTCTCCTAAAGAACATCTGTAGTCTATAGTACCAAGCCAGTAACAAAACAAAAGTAAATGGCATTCAGTTTAAAAAAAAAAGGAAAAAAAACCTTAAAAAGTTCATTTAGTTCAACAAATATCATTACTGAAAAATTTCATTTTTAGGTTGTGTGTAGCAAAAATCTGCTTCTTCCTTGGGATTGTTATACACTGCGTGTTTTCATTTGGTGATGTGCTCTTCAAAAAGAGGTTGCAGGTGAAAAGATGACCATTTCTGGAGTCCGGTGACACAGAAAGCTGAGTGAAAAAGAAAAACTCGGTTAATTTTTTTCCATCCTGCAGGAAGTTAATCACTTTGCATATAGCAACCTAATTTTTTAAAATTTTCATTAAAATAATATTTTAAAAAATTATTTTAAATTTTTTAAAGAAAAAAAGACATAACTATGAAGATAAATGGAAAACATCCCATTACATGATCTGACTTACTTTAAATTAGAAATAGCAACATATATTTTGTAATGAATTTGTCTTTCAGACACCAAGCTGCAGGGTTTGTTCTTTCCCTTATGAGGCTATTCCAGAAAAATATTGTCCATTTACCTTAACTTCGTATCACAATTCTTTTCACTTTTATTCCTTCTTCATGTTTCAAACCACTTCTCCTTTGTCTAACCCCTGTTCCTGTATTTTACACATTTCCAATGTGATTCAGCCACTGTGATCCCCCCTCCCCCAGGTACTCACTGAAGAAAGGAGAACTGAGTTATGAAGGAATAATCTGGACAGTCTTTTTAAGTTTTATTTTTGAATTCTCCAGCCTATCATCTCTTATGTACAAGGTTCCCAGAACAGTTATACACCTTCATTGTCCAAGGCAGTAAATAAAATAAAACAAAGAAATGAAAGTGTGTCTCAAACTGTCTCCACGGTGACAACAGCTGCTCAATTTTATTCTCCATTGAGGAAGGGAGGAAGGGACCTTGAGTTAAGAATACTCCTCCAAAATACCTTGTTAAAAAACGGACTGAGGTGACTAAGGTGTTTTACAGCAATGGAGAATGACACAATTTTCCCTCCAACTTGCACTGCTGTAACAAGAAACAAACACGTGCTTCCTTTCCTGAAGCTGTCAAGAGAGGTTTCAAAGAGCAAAAACCAACTCCACATCCAAAAATTATACCAGGACAAACCATTACATGAGAACATGTGCTGAGGAACATGCCAAATACACTCTGTGGTTCTCTGAAGTGCTCACTTCCAGAGCAATTCTTACCTTGGTCTGGATCAATGCTTTGCAGTCATTAACACTGAATCCATCAAATCTAATGTCCTCATTATCTTTGACATTTGATTCCTCAAAAATATCAGCCTGGCTCTCTGAAATGTCCTAAAAAAACATAATTTACATTTTATTTTTGAATTTATTTATGCATTTCTATCTGATTTCAATGCACACAATCTAAAGAGAAGCTTCCCTCAAATAACCACTAAATTTTACTTTCTGAAGATGTGTTTTATAATGTGCCCCCCTTTGCATCCAAACAATTTTATGCTGGAACCAGTTCTACCTACACACACGAATCTGTGACTTCAATTAATAAAAAAGCCATTTCCAATTAGAATTAGCCTTAATTAACACCAAAGCATTGCTGAGAAATGCATCTTGATCAGTATTGTTAAAAGCAATACAATTTTCCTTTAAGAGACAAGAAGTAAAGATGTAAGTTAAAACTGCCTGGGCATTGATTTAATGCTGGGGGGCAAGAAAGGAACAGAATGGGAGTTAAGCTGTTTTGGAGAAATGTGTCCCATTCTCTCTGTGTTAAATGACAGTTCTGTAAAAGTGACTTTCAAGTGCAGAATAGGTTTCTACCTTCAGCGCTGTCCTTCTGTTTGTATATAACTTGCAAGGAAAGTCAAATATGCCCATAAAATCAGTACCTTGCCAACCCCGTGCTTCAGCATTCAAATAATCAGTTGAAACAATTACTTCTGAAAATTACATGTGACTAATTAATCCCAACTAAATAACTGAGTACTAAACCATCCCTGACACCTCTATCTTCTCAACGCAAGAGACTGTTAAACAGAGACATTTCTATTTGAGATCTTTCAGCAGTGTTGGTTTGGTCTCAATCCAATTTAAAACATACTCTCCCTCAAGCCTTGCAAAAGCAGACAGAGGAATTATGTGAGGAAAGGGGAAGCTGAAGACACTTTCAGTTCCTACACAGTAAAAACACCCAATAATTACTGTATCCGCCTCTCTGATTCAGATCTGATTTTCACTTAGCAGAAGGATATTAGAGGCTAACAATTATCTTGCACTCTGAGCAAAAAAAGTAAACCATCCTACTGCACACACACCTGGGAGATAATTCTACACCTCTACCACCTGAAAGCTACTTCTCCATCTGTACCAGAGCTGAATGTACCACGCAGCAACAGGGAACAGTGTTGGACAGACTTCAGTGTAAAGACAATCAAAGCTGGGTCCTGCACGAGTTCACAGTGACTTACACATAAAGATGAGAAAACACTAAGCTATCGTCTTAAAAAGTTCTCTGTAAAAAAAACCTCGTGACTCACCCAGACCTAGTCCCTCATGCATCTGCATGTACAGCTTACAGGAGATCAGATTCCCAGCCCAATGTTTATGCTGGCAGAATGGAAAACCATTGTTCAATTACCTTTTGATTTGCATCTATTCCGAGAACACTCAAGAGGTTTTCTTGGCAATGAGATTTACTCAAGGGATGTCTTAAGCTGGGGGTATTATCAAAGTCTCTGAGCATTCTCCATACATTTCCAGAATCCACGCTAGGAAACAAAACACGAATTGAGGTTTTGAGCTGAGGTTTCCAGTGAATGCATACAAGTTATTTTCACTGCATACAGCTGTATGCTACCCTTGATCTAACAAGCAACTTGTCTTAAAACTCTTTCTACACTCGTCCAGACTATCAACCCAATGTACTAATTAGCTGGCATGACAATTAGTGGAAGCAGCAAGTCAGCATAACTGTATGTTTGTGCTCCTCAGATAAGAAGGGCATTAGAAGCACATTTCAGAGACTGCTACATGCCAACAGCTCACATTATTCAGTTGCTTCTGTGAAACGTGGGCAGAGTTCAGCCGTGTTTGTTCTGCACTTTGCCTTTTCTGTCTCTCAAGTCTTTCTCCATCCCATAGGTCACACTTCACCTCTGCACCACCTGTCCTACAAAACACGCCAAAGGCACTCACTGCTGAAACAGTGAGAAGCAGAGTCCCCTCGAGGTGGTGCTTTGGATTCTCACACTGCATTCATCACATATAAAAATTCAGTTTGGCTTTACTTAGTTCACGCTTGTCATTGACCTTAATTATTCACCACAGTAGACCAGGGGATTTTTGTCTTTACTTGGTACTCTGCTATACAAGCGCAGTCCCCTTTACAATTATATTTCTCCACAAGTTTGATGCTGATTAAAATATAACAAATATGCAGGGAACTTGACCGAATGGGTGCCCACACTAAAAGTTTTACCTACATTTCTTCTGTCTTAGAACATTTCTCAAGTATGGTCTGACACAGCTTTCTTGACACAAAGCCTCAGAGTTACAAAAAAGTAACTGCAATGCCGTTCAGTAACTACAATACTGCTCAGAAGCTGCTGATACTTAAAAAACATGTAACTAAACTAGAAGCGTTCCAGCCGTCACAAGAGAAAGCTTAGTTAATGATACTAATTGCTATTAACATAGCCCAGGAAAGGAGCCAGATGCACCACAGGTTCTGAAGCACACCTGGTTAAACACGAGAAGAAGTTACCAACTGGGAAAACTGAGGTGGGAGAGAAAAAAAAGCAAGTAAGTTGTTAGTAGAAGCAGCAGCCTCCGATGATGAAGAAAGAAGTGGGATGTGCTCTAAAGAAAGGACAAGCAAACAGGAAGAACAGGCTGCCTGTTGGGTTCTGGCATTCCAGAGGCTTAGTCATAAGAAGGCACACCGACAGCAGGAAAAACCCCAAGCAGGAATTTGTAATTTTGATGTATTCCCTTCATTGTCTTACAAGGCTAAAATACCATCCATTTCCTTCAACAACATGCTACGAAACTGGTAAGATCTATACACTGAAAAGCATAGTACTAAAAAGATTTTTAAGTGTACCACTGATTTTTAAATTATGAAATAAACAGTGTAATTACTGAAGAACTTTCTCCTTTTCTTTTTTTTTTTTTGGTTGGTTGGGTTTTTTGTTTTTTGGCAGTTTTTTTGTTTGTTTGGGGGTTTTTTGTTTGTTTTTTTGTTTGTTTGTTTTTTGCTTTTAAATTATTAATCTAAGCTCATTACCAAAGTTGATTCTTCAAAAGTTCAGGAATCCCAACATCTTCATTACTTGCATCAAGAACTTGCTCTAAGCTTGTTATGCTCTCTATGGACTGTGGTACAAAGACTTCCGGAAAGCCCAACTTAAATATCTCCTCATAGCTGCAGTCTGCCTGGAAAAAAAAAGAGAGTTTTATTACATACACCATACAGGCCATCCCCACAGTTCATGAAGGACATAGTCCAAAGACTGTGATATTTCTAGAGATTGTCTTACTTACTGGTTTTAGAATTTATATTAATAGCAGAGGGACTGAGTTCGTATTTCAGTATTTTGAAACTTTACCTAGGAATTTACCTAGAATTAGAGGAAGCAAGAGTGTCCCAGAGTGTCTGATGAACCTTAGGCTTTAACTTCCCAGCTTCTTGGTCATAGACTGGTTTGCATATTTAACACTTATGACTCCTCCTTCTGCTCAGCTAATTCAGTCCAGGTCAAATCTGATGCACACATCAATTCAAAAGCTTGTTTTGCTCAGTATTCAAACACTCCTAATACAAATGTAACTTTTTTGCTAAATGCTACAGTAATCAATAAACACTTGTACTGTGCAGGTCTGCAAAAAACTGAGGTGAAGATGTTTCTATATCCTTGCATTCGCACCAAACCTTTTCCAGCCTATGTTAAAAGTCAGAATCAGATTTAAATCCTTGTTTCTCCTCCAGCAGTGATGAGGAGGAGGTTTGGAGGACTGACCACAGCACAGGAGTGATCTAAACAGGCCTACTGGAAGTAACAGGGTTATCTGACAACTAAGAAAAGCATATACAAGGGAAATTATGCATAATTTGCATCCTGTCCTAGAGGGATGTTAGCATGCCATCTGGTTCAGAAGCTGTATCCTTTTATTCCTTCAATTAAATTACTGCAATTTTCCAAATAAAAGCAATTAATTGTCTCCACCACCCTGCCCAGGGACTGCAATCCAGGAGCAGCAACGTTGTGTGAAAATTGAAGAATGGAACCAGTCAGTTTGGGGTTTTTGCCCAGCAATCAACAATTTAGTCTGAAAATCCTAAGCATGGGTACTCTATATTTTTATAGTTTCATTGAATTGTAATTCAAACAGCTGAAGTATTTCCAGAGTCTTGTTACACTGAACTCAGAGAAGTGGGGTGAACACAGAGAGTACAGATTTAATCTAAGGAAAAGTGGACAAAATCAACAAAGCTGGTAGAAGGCTTCTGCACTTCTGACCATGCTCCAAGGAACAGAATTTGTGCCCCACGCTGCTCCCTGCTGAAGCAAGGCCTTGCTAAAATGCCTGTCCAGATGATTCACTGCTGGGACATTCAAAGACTCCTGCGTAAATTCCTTTGAATCTTGCCCAAAGTGTCACAATACTTTCAATGAATTTGTACATTATTTCAACAGGGAGACAACATGGAGGATCCTGACAGATGCCTGAGAAGCAGAATTCTGTGACGTAACACTTGCTAAAGCATACATGGTCAAGGAAAAAAAACCACTTCCAGGTAGGAACCAAAACTGAAATGGGATGGGAGTCAAGGAAAAGCCAGGCAGCTGCTCTTGGCTCTGGGATGGGGGAAGTTACAGCCCCAGGGAGTGCAGCGAGGGAAGCACAGCTCTGCCTCAATTGCAGCATCCCCTTAGAGCCTTGGTGCTGCTCCAACACACACACAAGGCACTGACTTACAGCTTAGCCAAGACAGATAAAAAGTAAGAGATTTTTTATTGCCTTTATTACTGTCTACTTTAGTGACTGTTTCTGAAACAAAGCTTGGGTATATTTCCATTTATCTTGCGGCTTTGTACTAATTCTAAAAAAATCAATGTACAAAGTTCACATCAGTACTTTCTGAATAAATCCTCTATATCCTATTATATCAAAGTACCCCATGGCTTAAACACACGCACCAGTCCCTCTCTCAAAGGCCAGTGTTCTAAGAGCACATGAAACACCCCTGAAGTGTTCAATCGTGTAGGCAAAATATACCCAGATACTGCGAAGAAATTAATGATTGTTTCCATCTTAAAACACACGATTCTGATCCCAACTGACGTCATTTAATTAACTGAAGCAATAAATACTGAAGGTCAGACCTCTGACCTGAGATGATTTCCAGAGGTCCCTTCCAACCCCCCTGGCCTTTTTTCTACTGACCATACAGAAGCCACAGCCCCAGTCCAAAGAGTTTATGATCGCAAACTAACAACACAAAAAGCACAGAGATAAAGGACAAGCTACACATGTATTCTACACTCCAAGAAACCTGCAGCAGCTCTGTGGCTGTCTCTCTACCTTGAGACGAGAAAAGACAACTTGAAACTCTAAGCATGGTTAACTTATTTAACTCGTACTGGACATTCCCCCCTGCCTTCAACAAATGCAAAATAAAGAAAAGGCTTCAGTAAGATTAAGATCTATTGCTTTTGGAAAGAAACCAAGCAACCTGCTATACTCCATTTCAGCTTCAGTTATTACAACATTCTCTTTTTCCAACAGAAGACTTCTTGTCCCCCGTTTCCAGCATTACAAAAAATTGGAGTTCTCTGTTTGTGCACACCAATAACCAGGTATTTTGTGTATCCACACTCAGTCAGCGTGGGCAGCTTATCCCACCTGCTTCTTTGTGCTCTCCCTAGTAATACCTCTGGAACAAGTAAAATTCCTAGGCAAGGGCAAGAAATCCTGTCTCCAGAAAACCCTCAGTTCGCTACACATATTAAAACTCACTCAACAGATTACAAGCAGTAAGTTATTACTGCTACAGATTAACCCCATGGAAGTCTTAGCTGATTGTTCTCTTTTTTCAAATGCTGTAATTTAGGATAAAAGTAGTAAGAACAAGGGGATTTTGTTCTGCATTTCTATGTTCTTTCTTCCCTTTTGTTACTTTCCTTCCCTCTGCTGATGCATGTTTGGTCCACATGTTCATCCCAACAAGGTATAACACTTTACCTGACCCCTTTTTTTGTGCTGATAAGGATTCGTTGCATTATTAACTCAGAATTTTAGCTCTAAGAAGAAGCTCTCATTTAGAATGTAATATCCTATGCTAAAAATTAATTATATTAAATAATTTCTAATAATTTCTTGCCTGTCACCAGCAGTCTAAAATTCCAGAAAAACTGTTGATATTATTCAGGAAGTATATTAAATAACAGAAGTCATTGTTTTTGCCAATTTCTAACTCAATGGTTTGTGAGTCTACTTCAGTAAGTTTTCAGGCATCTCACAGAATTTCTGTCCACCCTGCTTTTGTCACCCACCTTCCCGATTCGTGGTTTCCTATGCTTTCTCGTCCAGCTTTTAAACTGCACGTGCTTCAGGGCAAGGTTCATGGTGCCTACATGCTTACTTATTCCTAGTGCCTCAAAGCAAAGTAGTGCATTACATTATTTAATGCTCCCCAGCACTACAACTTAAGCATTTATCAAACACTGTAAAGAAGTTGCTTTTGTTCCACTTGAGGTAGCTGCAAAGCAGCTGTACATGCAGTTTCTCTCCATGTACAGCGTTATCCTCTACAGAGAAGACAGATACAAATCCGGGGGTGTAGGAAGCAGTAACACAAACATTTCTGGTCCTTGCTTTGCTGTGAACCTACCTCGTTCAGAGAGCCCGAAGCCTCCTGTATCCCATAGCACAGAGATGGCTCAGCACACGAGTGGGCAGCTGAACTGCTGCAGCCTCCGCTGCTTGGGTCCAGAGCGGCTCCAGAAGTTTTTGCTGACTTCACCAAACCGTCAAGGTTATGACTGAATCTCTCTGATTTGTCTAAGGGCTCCTTGAAGCCTTCAAAATCACCCCAGGAACCACTGGGTTCTGAGGTACTAAAGCTGCTCTCAGAAAACCCCTCACAACTTCCACCTTTGCTGTTCATTACAGGGAGGCTTTGCTGCATCACTTCAAGATTAACAATTTCTTCTTTGCTCATCCTTTCATTCCAGTTACAGCCACTTTCATCGAGGGACACACCACCTGCCTCAGCTGCCAGGTCTTCTGGAGACCCATGGTATGATGTGTCTGTATTAGCAAGACTTTCTACCGCTGACAAATTCTGCATCTTTCTTTCAGAGAAAAAATAATTTGTTGAAATCCGTACCGCAAAAAGGTTACTGAAGTTCAGTTGCATCAGAAATACGAGTGTTTCCAAAACAAAATCAAATTCTCCATTTCACCCCAAAGAATAACAACGCTGCTGAAACAAAACAGGATGTCCTTCAGCCTCTCCTCCAGTACTCGGCATGCGCACGTTATTCGGCCTCACTTTCTGTGTAGAGTATTAAGCCTGCAAAGAAAGGATTATAAATAAATACCTCTGTGATAAGGGCTGTGTAGGAATAAAGATAGCTGATAAGGTAGGAGAAAGAATGCTTGGGTTAAAATAAACACATTCCAGCATTATCCACTGAAAATTGCTGTAGGCAAAATTATTTAAAATTTACACTTAACTATCTGCCCATACCACAAGAAAGCCATTAAATTAGTGAACAACACTCAGCAAATACATAACAGAAGTTGCTGGATTATTAACCCAGTACTGAGTACACTGGAGACAAACCAAAATAACTACAGTCAACATGCAACACTTTAAAAATATTTTCTGTAACTACTTCGTCCACCTCATGCACACTCAAATAATGCTCTTTCTGCCTGCACGGGCTGCCCCATCCCAACGACTAGAATCCCGTAAAAATATAGTATTTCCAACTATTCAGGTAATTGAGGCAGATCTAGTAAGTTCAGTTTGGCATCTGTAAAATGCTACAGGCAATGCTGCATGTATCGTGTCAGATCAACCCCATCTCCTCAAGCGTTTTCGCGAGCTGTTTCGGGGAGTGGGTTAGAAAACACTCACTAAACGCGCTTCTCACCGACCCGCCGCTGTGCTTAACAGAACAAATGTGTGTTTTCCCCCCAGGTTTCCTTCGTAGGCGGGGCGGGCACAGAGCAGGGGGGCCGCAGGTCCCTCGCCCGCCCCCAGGGACACGGCGGGGTCCCCCCGGGAGGGCGGGACAGGGCGGGGGACGCGCGTCCGGAGCCGCGGGCGCTTCCCCCGGGGCAGCGGCTGCTCCGCCCGCGATGTCACCTGTCCGGGGACGGAGCAGCCTCACCGGAGCAGCCTCACCGCCGGTCCCCGGCCGCGGCCTCCCGCAGGTCGCCAGGGGNGCCTCCCGCAGGTCGCCAGGGGCGGGCCGAGGTGTGCGGGGCGGGCCGAGGTGTGCGGGGCGGGCGGCGGGGCCGGCACCGCCCGGGACAGCCGAGCCCTCCATCCCTCCGCCCCATCGAGGGCAGGGAGCCTCAGCTCATCCTCATTCCCCGCTGTCTCCCCTCGCTCTGCTTTGGCCAGCGCTTCTGCATCCCCGCCCCCGGCCTCGGCCGCACCCGCATCCCTCGGGTCACAGCCTCCCTGCCCGCCGGGAAGAGGCTGGGGTTCAAACCGTCATGTGAAAAAGAAAAGTATTCACTCTTTTTTGCCTCCCCCCGACTCTTGCCGCAGCCTGGCAGGCTAAGGACGCACGATGTGATGGTGGTGGTTCCTGTTTGCCTTTCATTTGAGATTAGCTGGAATTCCCACCTAGTTGCAAAGTTCCAGGGTATGGATTTTTAAAAAGTAACAATCAGTCCACCCACTAATACAACCTCAGAATAGAATAGTAGGAATGGACCAGCAACATTCTTCCTCCCTCTTTTCTTTTGCCCCCCAAGGTATTTGGCTGCCCCCCCCCTTCCGCTGAGGATGAGGCTTGATCCCCTCCCAACAGGTAAAGCCAGAAGCTGTGGGTCCAGTGCTAAATTTTACAGGTCATCCCACGGCCTGGGTGACCATCCCACCCCTCCCACCTCTCGAGGAACAGCGGTGGGGGCTGGAGGCTGCCTGCCCCGGGCTGGCTGCTCCCAGGCCTGGGGGTCAGCGGGAATGACGCAGAGAAAACTCCTCGGCTCCTTGTCCTCAGGCTGGGTTGAACATCTGGGAAGTCCCAAGAAACAGGGGACAGTTGTAAAAGCAAGGAAAGAGGTTTTCTGGAGCAAGGCCCAAAGTAAAAAGCTTTTTCTAGGCACACATGTTTTCCAGCCCAGACACAGACACATGCACTCCTCCCACGCATCTGACTCTCATTCCAGGCTGTGGTGCTTTATCCAAGGGCGAGAGGCTGGATTTGGGAGCAATGCCCAGACACAGAGCCAAAGCAACTTTATTGGCAACTGTCTGAAAGGTTTTTTTAATTTGTTTTCTTTCTGCTTTGGAGCAGTTTCCTGCCCTGCATGGCCATCCCGTGGCAGCCTGCAGCTCTCAGGATATCCGACCGGCTCGGCGAGACTGTGATTCAGCCCCAAAGCGTCTGACACTGACTGGGGTGGAGTCACCGTCCCACGCTGCAGTCAGTGTGTGCCGTGGGGACCTCAGGGGTTCCAGCTCTCTCTCCAGTTTTGAAGGGAGATCAACATTTTTTTGCAGTGACTGAGATTGTTTTGCTCGGCTTTACATTTTCACCTTTGTCTTCTCAAAGGAAGAGGCCACAAACAGACGGCACAAAGGCTGAGATGCTCCTCTCCTGTACCACGCTTCACATCCAGAGGGGAAGGAGTGTGTGGGTTTTGCAAACCCTGCCAAGTTCAAGGTGTGTCTGCAGCAGAGCAAGGAGCGGTGTGAGAGCTGGGGAGCTTCAGAAGCTGCCACAGGCCTTAGAAATCAGAGTGTGGGAACAGAAGGAAACTCTAGCACCTCCTTCCCAGAGTAACATCAGAAACTCTGTTAAGGTAACACCAGAAACTCTGTTAAGACACAGACACTGATGTTTGTGTCTCTCCAGCACACCTTATAACCCACCTTGGGAAAACCAGTTGCTAGCCCTGGGTCCCTGCAGCAGAGCAATTGGCTGCACCAACTGCTGGGTGTACTCACTGCTGCCTCTGCTCTCAGGCAAACGCCGCTGAAAACCCACACAATCACCAGAAAAACCTGCACTGCCGTGATTTTGGAAGGTTTCCACTTCTAAAGGGATCAGTGGGAAGTACAGCCGCCCTGCAAAGTGGATTTCACCTGCCTCCGTTTGAATTCACTCCTCTGGACTCACCTGAGTGTGTGACAGCTGCTGCTGGGATCACCAGCTCCTGTTTTAAATGACACTGTTTTAAGTTAGAAGCATCAACATAGGTGGATCAAGAATTTTCCCTTCTGAAGTATAATGAGATAGAATTCGTGTTATCTGTTTTGGGGAAAAAAAGAATTTTAAAATTTTGTCAGACCAGGCCTTGTGCATAATTACTGCATTAAATCAATATTTTCTTTTTGAAGTATCACCATGGGTTTTGGGGTTGTTTTTTTAATTTTTAATAACTCAGTCATTATTGGAAGGGTAAATAGGTCAAAAGCTTCAGACATGGACTATAAGCTTGTATTTCGACACACGTGTATGCATCTACTAGAGCAGAATATCATTACTCAAAACTCGCCAATGCAAACAACTGAATTGACTGAACACTCATCTTTAACTACTATTACTGCTCCTCCCAGCATTCCTAATGGAAAATCATTTGAGTTTAGTACACATACTCTATAATTATTATCTTTTTCATTTTATCCTTTCGAAAAATACCAATCTGCAGTGAAAAAAATCAATATAATAACTGAAAAATGTTTCCTTTCAGGTCAAATCAGCACCGTGCTGCTGTATTATGAATTTGTGTTTGCTTGTGAAAGATCTGGCCCTGGATTATTGAAATGTGTGGTTCCCCTGTAAATGACCAGGATGATATGGATTCCTTTTTTTCCACTCATTTTTCCTTTTGGAAGAGTAATATAAGGAAATGATACTTTTGTATGCAGGATATTCAAATTTGTTTGTTTGGGTTTTTTAATTGACGTTTTAAACAAGATTACCTTGCTGTTTAAAGGACTGAAATATTTTCTTTAATTTGTATTAAATACTTGGATGTCTTTTCTTGTATAAATAATACAGTTACATTTAGCTAAACTGATGCAAAATTTCATTTAGAAAATAGAAGTATACATGTTTTCAGAAGCAAATAAATAATTTTGAATGACTCAAAATGACATTTCAATAAATAAACTGCCCTTTCAATCAATGATTAATATTTGTTTTTCACACTAAGTACCCAGATTTTAGAAGAGTAGGACATCACCAATTCTTTCATTTCCATAGTAATACTGAATGCTTAGCTTTCTGAAAATCCACTGCAGAGATCAGGTCTAAATGCTGATCTAATTGACTATATATCTGTGGCTTACATCTGAAGATGTGGTTGATTTTTCCACTGAAGTCCCTCCTGGAGGCACAGTGGGTTTGCCATACCTTCTTCCCTCTTTGCTTTGCTGCTGGGATGGATGGTTCGAAAGGTCTGTTGTCTTTTTCCTGATTCACACATGAGAACAGCAGATCCTCAGGGCAAATTTTACTCCTCCCCAGTTCACTGCAGGTGCAGATTCCTGTTTCCCCTGTGGAATATTGCTCTGTGTGCTAAACCAGTGTGGTGGGAGCTGCTGGCACGAATGAGCCACCTGCAGCTCTTAGCAGTGCCTGGGCTAAAAGACGAACCAGGATTTTTCCAACAGCAGATGGCAGCTCTCCCTTGTCTCTCTTTCGTGCACATAACACATCTGTCAGTTCTCCTGAGCAGGGGAAGTAATTAATCCCCTCTATGCTCCACGTTATAAAGGTATTGGACCTCTTGCTTTATGTGCTGATTACAGAAAATCCATCCCACGGGATCCCTTCATAGGTGGGCTGTCAGTGTAGAAGGATCTACCCATAAAGAAAGTGACATCCTGTGCCAGGAGGTGTGAGATGTACTTTAGGTCCCTCTCTTCTTGTCTCAGGTGTGGAAGGTAAGGGAGCTGTACTCCACCTCTGAACAAAGTGAGATGTGCAAGAGGCATCAGTGCCCTGGGTTCAGTGGCTGCCTTTAGTGCTTTTGCTTGCCCATCAGTGTGGCTCACATCTGCTTTGACAGCTAGTCTGGTTCTCAGAGCGATTTTGGGGAGCACAAACTGGGGAAAGGCAGTGAAACACCATTCCACTCTGGCACTTCATGGAAACATCATCTCTCAAATCCAGTGGGCAGCACCAGTTTAGGATCTTCCAGCAATTTGCATAGCACGTGTGCCATAGGAAGACTCTCAAAGCATTCAGAGCTCCCACAAGATCCCGAAGTGGGTTTTGTGACTATACAAAAAGGGCCAAGTGCCACAGGCACCTCCCCATTTGCCAGCATTTCCTGCCTTCCACTCTGCCACCACTTCATCATCCACTGACACTTCTAGTTTGAAATCCTTTCCTCTCTTCAGCTGCTTTCCCTTCTGTTGTTAGTTCCACTTGCTGAACCCCTCAATTATTTTATCAGATCTTTTTCTTGCTAACCATTTGCCAACTGTTCTCTCTTTTGCCTTCAGCCTCCTGAAAACTCAGAGAGCTGCAGCTTGGGCCCCTGATGGAAGTGGTGGCACTTTTTATTCAGTGAGCGGGACATGAGAGGGACAAAGGTTTCCTGGGTAGCAGAATAATTTGCTGGTAGAAGCAGGAGATTGCTAATGTTATGACTGCTCTTGGTATGAGAGCACTGGCCAGCAACAGATTTCAGAGAATAAAGGGGATCCTCTCGAAGTCCTATTACACAGCACTGAGGGCACAGCAGATGCACACCTACTATGAGAGCACAACACAGGAGCAGCTGCTCACACGGGCTCTGTCACTGTGCTGGAGGACCTGGAGAAATGACAGTGCTTTGATGTGGCTCTAGGGTGCTATTCTTGGCTCCCAAAGAAGATCCCTTCAAGGCCATCCTGTAATATGCCTTTTTCACCTCCTGCCCTCCTTGGCTGGAACCAGCACCCTGTATCCACACTCCTGTTTCCAACACAGTGACTGCTGCTTTTCTACACAGGCTGCTTGGCAGGGAGGCAAAGCTTCTGGAGGAATTTCAGCTCTGGGCTCAGATTTGCAGGGAAGTGATAAATATCACCAGACTGCCCAGGAGTGCTGGCACACCTCTAAAAGCAATTCCACAGGGGCTGCGAGCTGCAGGAGAAATAATTCACACAGCAGCTACATGAAAATACCAACAATGATCAGATCTGCCTGCCCAACCCTGATGCAGGATGGATGGCTTTGCCTCGAAGCCATGCAGCAAACATTGTCATGTTTGTGTAAAACAAATGGTGGGATGGCTCCTTCCCTCAATTGGCAGGGCTGGCAGCTATCCAAGGTGCCAGACTGGCTTCTAGAGGCCCTGGAGAGGTGACACTGCCCCACAACAGTGTCTTCCTCCAGAGGCACCAAGGTGTTGCACACACATCCCACAGGAAGGCCTGTGGCAGGAGCCTGAGGTGGAGGGAGTTCAGCACCTTCCATGATTGATGGGCAAGCCCTGCACTTAATGCACCAAATTATTTGTTATTGTATGCATAGCATTGGCCATCTAAATATCTTGCTTCTTATGATCAACTCAGCCAAGAAAAGGATCCTAAAGCAGATAATTTATACATTTCTTTTTGCTCTGAAACCTCCAACTCCTGCTTCTCTTAATGCTATGCTCTTTTCCTACTTCAATTTCTCCTTGCCTTGAGCCTAGTCAGAGCAGAAAAACTAGGAGCATATATTCTCCTTGTGGTACCTTGTCTGGACACAGATGAAAGGGGGCCCTACATTCCCTGAACCTGCTACATAAGCCATGTCTTCAAAAAGGGGGTTGTTTAAATGTGAGACAGTGGGGTGTGGTACCACACTTGGATTGTATTCGGTGCTTCACTCTCACCTACCTATACCTGCTCCACTATTAAAATTTCCCATTAAGCTCTTGTTCTGTGTTGCTTTTTCTGCTGATCTTTCAAAATCATCACATTTATATATTAACCCCAACAGTCTCTGCTGCCCACAGAGGTTTTTCAGGGACATAGACATTAATTTACTGGGAGCATGCTTGGAGCATGCCCTGTAAACCGAGCCGTGATCACTGCAGTCTGCAGCTCACTAATCCTCTATTTTAATGCCTGATTAGGTCCCAAATCCATCATTGTTAGTGAGACGTGGGTGTGGGGAGGGCAGGAGGATTTCATCCTCTCAGCTGAGAGTTAAGCTGCTAGAGGTGCACCCGCCTGGTGCTGTACCAGGGTATTAATTAGCTTTCCTGGAGATTTCGTCGGTGCTGTTTGGTGAGGTTGTGCAAAGGTCACACACTCCATTAGAAGTGCTGTGCTTCAACTTGAAGTCATTACATTTGGCACTTAGCAAATCTCTAGGAAAAAGAAAATTCAAATAAAGCATTAGCATAAAAATATTTTTAAAGCTGAAGTCCCCACTTCAAGCTGCATGTGAAAGAATCCCAAATCATGATGATTAGCATCTCCTTAATTACAAGGATCTTGCTTCTTTGTTCTCCAAGTGAGCTCTGCAGGGGCTGTAAGCTTGATGCACTTGTGGTCATCACTGCACTTTGCACAGAGGGAAACATCACTGCTCTGCCTTGCACAGTGGAATACGCAATTAAAGAAGATACAAAGTCCCTGATGGACGTCTCCATAACCCAAACCCTGTGAAGTTAAATTAAATGGCAGTAAAGGTGTCATTTTATTGCTTAAAATGTAGCACTGAGGTATGAATGAAAAATACATGCTATCCTCTCATGCTGGGAGGAGCAGCCAATACCCCAGAGGGCTGTGCGGACCTTCAGAAGAACCTTAACAGGCTGGACAGATGGGCAGAGAAGAACCTGCTGGAATTCAACAAATGCAAATGCAGGTTCCGCACCTGGGGAGGAACCACCCCAGGCACCAGCACAAGCTGGGGGTGCCCTGCTGGGAAGCAGCTCTGCGTGAAGGGACCTGTGTGTCCCAGTGGACAACGAGCTGTCCATGAGCCAGCAGTGAGCCCTTGTGGCCAACAAGGCCAATGGTGTCCTGGGGTGCATTGTGTAGAGCACTGCCAGCAGGTCAGGGAGGTGATCCTGCGCCTCTGCTCAGCCCTGGTGAGGATCATCTGGAGTGCTGTGTCCAGTTCTGGGCTTCTCAGGACGAGAGAGACATGGAGCTCCTGGAGCAGGTCCAGCAGAGGGTGACAAAGATGTTGGAGGGACTGCAGCACCTCTCTTGCAAGGAAAGGCTGAGGGAGCTGGGCCTGTCCAGCCTTGAGAGGAGATGGCTGAGAGGGGATCTCATCAATGTTTATCAGTATCTGAAGGGAGGGTGGCAACAGAATGGACCAGGGTCTGCTTGGTGGTGCCAAGCTGTGAGACAAGAGGAAATGGGCAGAAACTGATGCACAGGAAGTTCCACCTGAACATGAGGAAGAACTTCTATACTGTGTAG